>PVIW01010388.1:0-44531 GCA_004026585.1 Noctilio leporinus
GGATGATGATGATGAAGTTCCAGATCTTGTGGAGAATTTTGATGAGGCTTCCAAGAATGAAGCAAACTGAATTGGGTCAACTTCTGAAGAAGACAAACTTGAAGAAGTTACTGGGAGCTGCTATTTTATATTATGACTGCTTTTTCAAATTTTGTTTATGGATCTGATAAAACCTAGATCTCTAATTTTTAAGCTATAGCCCCTTGGCCACTGCAGCTCTTTTCAGTTTTTACTTATGTACAAATCATTCTTTGCAGCTAACTAAGCTGAAGAGGCCTGGGAATAAAGTTTGAAACCAAGATTAATAAAGGTTTTTGCCTAGTATAAAAAAAAAGAGAGAGAGAGATTAAATTGGCTACACTGTTGAATTGTCAGCCCCATCTGAGGGGAGTCTTGGGGCAACCCTGCTCCCTATGCTGCATTCAATCATTGGGAATCTCAAGTTTGGTGGCCTGGTCCCAATTCCCACAGGACTGGGAGCAGATATGCCCTCACCCCAGTCCCTATTGTACCACTGCCAGGGAAGACCAAAGACACAACACTTTCCAGTCCAGCTTAATCCAGGTGGGCTAAGGGCCCTGAGGGTTTGTTCCTTGAGGAATGGTTATCAGAAATAAAGTCTTCAGCCCTGGCTGGTGTGGCTCAGTGGATTGAGCACCAGCCTTTGAATTGAAAGGTCACTGGTTCACTTTCTGGTCAAGGCACATGCATGGGTTGTGGGTCAGCACACAGGTCCCCAGCTGGGGGCATGTGAGAAGCAACCTATCTTGCACATGTTTTTCTCCCTCTCTTCTCTCTCTCTAAAAGTAAATAAGTGATTTTTTAAAAGAAAGAATAAAATTGTAAAAAAGAAAGAAAGAAAGGCTCCAAAGGTGACTCAAGCTCAAAGACATGGGGTGTAGCAATACATATGAGGTAGATTCACACACATGTACCCATATGTGCACACACACATATACCTTGAGGCTGACAGTCATGCTGCCTATAGACATTGAGCTCTGCTCACATGCTCATGGGGTCCCATTCACATGGAAGGCTGGACATTGAGTTATATATATGTGGAGCCCACATACAACATCTCTCATGGCTCTTAGCCCATAGAGATGTACCCCACCCTCTGGGAGACCTGCAGTGAATTAGGGATCCATCACTGAGTGCCTGCCTACAGCCCGACTGCCAGTATGTGACTGACTCACTCAGAACAAAACAGAACCCTGGACTCCTGATGCCAGCGTCCAGACTGAGAATGGAGGAACATGCTGCCCTCTCTTGTCCCTGCTCCACGGTGTATTTCTCAGCCTCTCACTGCCTCAGGTGGGGCTGCCAAGGCTTTATAGGGTGGGAACAAACAAGGGGTTCTTCAGCACTGAAAGAAAGTAGGGAACCCCAGCCCACAGAGCTTCATTTTGGGCCTATCAGCCTGGCCTGGGACCCAGAGCAGAGGAGAAAAACAAGACAGCTCTGGCACTAGTAGGTACATACAAAGCTCCTGGGTAGTTTTCACTCAGCTCACATAGGTGTTCACGTGTGCCGCACCGGAGGGAAGCAAGTCACGCACACAATGGTGGACTTGTGTATCTTGTTCACATTAAGCAGCGTTTATTCACACATGCGCACCTACATATGCTCACACATGTGTGCATGTCTGTATGTGCCTACCTATGATCTGAGGCTACAGCTCACCACAGAGAATATTTGTGACCCCCTCAATGGATGCAGCTCCATGCCAAGGCACATGGTCTGGCAAGTGGAACAAGAGCTGGTTTTCAATTCTTTACGGCTCCAAATCAGCACTCAACCTTCATGACCCCCTACATTCTCACCAAACTCATTTCTATTTGTAACTAGTAGTTACACACATGTTCATATATGTGCATACACATGAACATTGAGATGCATTATGGTTGGAGATGAGAAGGTACAGGTAGGGCTTCATGTTTCTTGTTTTTTTAATCATCACCCAAGGAGGACATGCTTATTTTAGAGCAAGGGGAAGGGAAAGAGAAAGAAACATCCATTCGAGAGAGAAACATCAGTCAGCTGACTTGCCCTGACTGGAATTGAACCCACAACCCTGGCATGTGCCCTGGTGGGAACCTGATTTGTGGGATGATGCCCAAACAACTGAGTCACACTGGCCGGAGCATGCTTCATTTCCTTAATGGGCCTGAAAGGACCCTGCCTGGAGGAGGGGGAAGGATGCAATGTCTTGTAGGGGTTCCTTATTCCTGTCAATTCTTAGGTCATTTGGAACTGAGAGGGCTCAGGGCTTGAGGATACCTGTCCGGAAATGCCAAGCTGTCCTGAGTTTCTGAGAGCAGAAGCAGGATTCTGGACGCCGGGGCATCATTCTCAATGTAGTCAAATGTGAATAGCGCCCCCTGGCAGGAAAGGCAGAAGGAAGCACGGCCTCACAGAGAAGAGAGTGAGTCTGATGAGATCCCGCCTCTTAGTCATACCGTTTATCTAGAGCCCTCTGGGCTCCCTCTTGGGCTTTGGAAAGGGAAGCCAAGGCCCCAGTACAGGCTGGAACCCAGCCTTCCTGGGAGCTCCAGGAAGAGGCTTCATCTCCTCCCAGGGCATCTTGAGCAAGGCTTGTGCCTCACTTGGGCGGGAGAATGAGTTCAGAAAGGGGCCTTGACATCCCATCCATCTGTGGAGGCTGTGACGCCTTGAGGTCAGAGCTGAGGGAGAGGGTTACAAGTAAAGGGAAGGGCTGAAGACGCAAGTCTCAGCTTGCTGAACCAGAGGGGTTGGCTGGGGACTGGTAAAGAATAGGGGGATGGCACGCCCTTCGTGTCTTGACCCCAAACTCTTTTGGCTTGAATGGGAGCAATCTGAAATAGCAGAGGAGATTTGGACTTTGCTGTCAGCAAGTGGGGTGAAGAAGAGTATAGACATAGAAAATGAATAATGCTACAATATCGACAGTCTCCCTGAATCCCCTTATCTCTCCGGAGCATTGGGGCAGGATGGGGGAAGAGCAAACTTAAACAAACATAGCCATTTTCAGTTTTAGAAATGTATTTCCTGCCCTGGCAGCTCATTTGGTTAGAGCATCGATCAGATCCACCAAGGTTGTGGGTTCAATGAACAAATAAACGGAAGTTGATGTTTTCTCTCTCTCTCTTTAAAAACAACAGCAACAAACCCTGGCTGGTGTGGCTTGACAGATTGAGCTCTGTCCTGTGGACCAAAGGTTGCTGGTTTGATTCCTGGTCAGGGCACATGCCTGGACTGCAGGCCACGTCCCTAGTTGGAGGAGTGCGAGAGGCAAACAATCCATGTTTTTCTCACACATCGATGTTTCTCTCCCTCCTTCCCCTCTCTATAAAAATAAATAAAAAATATTTTTAAAAAGTATGCAAAACAATCTCCAGAGGTGAGTATAATTTTCCTCCTTTCACAAATAACAAATCTGAAATTTGGAAAGAAGTCACTTGCTAAGGTGTCACTAAGCCAGTGAATATTGAGCTGGGACCCTAACCCCATGGAGATGGGGAGAAGAGGTGAAAGGGGCAGAGAGGCCAGGGAGCCGCAGGCCTGGCTGAAGGGACAGGGGAGCAGGGAGCCAGGGCGCAGAAGCTCACGGAGTTCCTCCATGCTTGAGCTTCCTTTCTAGAGTGCGCCCTACTCATAGGCTGCTGCTGGACACCATTCCTGCCTCTGGGCCTTGAGAATTGGGGGGTGGCTCTAGAAAGGCAAGGGGAGAGGAAAACAGAGATGAATCACCCTATTATGAGCGTCCCCAGACGGGGGTGGGGGTAGGTGAGCATCTCCTCCTACTGCACCAACAGTCACCCCCTGTCTCCAGTCAGACAAGCAAGATGGCAGGGAATCTGGAAACATTAACTGCCCCCTCAGGCACCTCCAGCCAGATGAGGAGCTGGACCTTGAGAAAATCTATCTTTTGACCCATATCCTGGGGACTCTGGGTCTACCTTCTGGTGTCCCTGAGCTGCTCCTGGCACCCTTTGAGGTCAGTAGAGGGTCATAGAGAGGAGGCAAAAGGATGGGACAAAGGCTTAGACCCCTTGCCGAGGAAGGGTCCAGAGTCATAGTGGCAGACTGATGTGGGCAGAGTCCTCTTGCAGACCCAGAATCTCAGTTTCAAGCCTGGCTTGGCCATCGACTAGTCAGACAAACCGGATAGCTCTCTTCCCCTACCCTTCAGTCTTGCTGTCTTCATCAGCCACCTGGAGGTTTCAGTTGGAGTCCTCCCCTGATCCCAGTCCCAGAGCCTCTGTAAGAAACAAACAAGATTGCAGATGTTTCAGGCTTTGAAAACTGTATTACATAGTCAACACAGAAGGAAAGGTTCATTCCTGAAGCTGTCTCCTTAATCAGAGCCACATTTCCTCATGTGGGAATAGCTATGTGGATTCTTGGCTGTATATACATGCATATGCATATATCCAAGGAGGTCTGTGTATACATGTGGGTAGCCATGGGATCCACCCACATATGTGTGTATCCTGTGTGTGTATGTGTGTGTCCTTATCTGGGACTGGCTGTGTGGATCTGTGTCCAGAGTTTATAGAGGCCAGAGAGAGAAAGAAGATGGGGCTCTGTTAAGGAGTCTTGAGACACACTGGGAGGAGGGCAGATAGCAACATGGAGCTGACATAGACCAGGCTATCACTGCAAACAGGCATAGGGTGTCCAGAGGACTATGGTTCACACCTCAGGACCAGATTCCTGGAGCTCTTCCTTGGAACCTCTGGGCTTTCTGATTTCCCATCTCCCTTCCCATTGACAGGAAAGCTCCTGGAACCAGGATGGGGTTGCATCAGAGGAGGAGGAATCACACACCAGAGGTTGAGGAAGAAGGAAAGCCCACAAAGCTTCATATGGGGCCTAAAACATGGCCTACCACTTGCCTGGCTTCTGAAACCAGGAAGGGCATGCAGCATCCTTTGAGCTAAAGCAATCAAAAGGCTTCCTGGAGGAGGTAACATTTGACTGGGGATTTTGTGGAGAGTCTTTCAGGCAAGAGATTGCTGGGCCAGGGCCTGGATAGAATGGGTGCTGGCCTAATACATGATGACAGCAGCCATAGTGAGGCCAGCGAAAGACACAGGTAGCACAGGCTTTAGGTTCTATATTAAAGACCTGAACCTTACTGGGGGTGGGGGACAGGGATATTTAAGCTGTGCTTCTTTAAGCCCCAAGGGCTCTGAGGAAGCTCTCACAGGGACTGTCACCACTGGAGATGGGGAAAGGGGAGCCCACCTTCTCCTTCAACCATGACATCTTAGCCATTTTATATCAAGGTTCCAAAGAATATGACAATTGACAAATATTTCACTGCTAAGAACAGAGGCTTATGGAAGACCTGAGGGTTCTGTTCTGTTTTGTTTAAGTGGTGGAAAGTGGTAAGTGGTGGTGGGTGGTGGTAGAAGTGGTGGTAGTTTGGGGTGGTGGTGGTCTGGTGGTGGTGGGGGTGGTGGACCTGAGGGTTTTAATCAGGGGGCTGATAGGGTCTCAATTTGCATTCAGAACGATTCCTCCAGGTATTGAGTGAAGGATGGGTTGGAGGAGGAAAGACCGAGGCCAGAAAGCCTAGAAGAAGGCCACAGAGGATTGAGTAGGCAGGAACCTGGAAGGCCAGTAAAACTGCTCTCTGGGAGGCCTGTGGTCTGAAGGGTTTCAGGGTACGGAAACAGGTGGGGGAAGGAGTTCCAGAAAGGAGCATCTGGCGTTCCAGAAAGGTGGTGGGTGTGTGTGAGCTCCAGTCTACCCTCTCCTCACCCCAGCCCTGTCTGGGTGCTAATTACAGGGCAGCCTGCCCTAGGGGAGAGGACTCACAGGAAAAGGATCAGAAGAAGAGGACGGGCTAAAGCAAGAGTTTCTGTGGTCAAACTTCAGGAATGACTTCCTGAGGGCCTCTAGGCAGGGTGTCGTTGGGAACTGGGCTCCGACAAGACCCCATTGATTGGGAGATAAAGATGAGGGTGTTGTGGAGGGAGGTTGGGAAAAGCCAGGAAGCCATATCTATCTTTTTCACCCAAACCATTGGTCATCAAGTGGAACAGGAGTTGGGTCTCCATGCTCCTTTAGTCCTTCAATGAGGGATCAACCTTGGCATCATCCATCTCTAGGAGATCTCATCCTTGTCCTGGGGAGGTTTTCGGTCCAGGAGAATGGAGAAGGGCTGGGTCCTGTTTTTGAGGAGCTCCTAGCCCTGGAGAACAGAGAAGTTTTGGGCTTGAGTTGAGGTGGAACAGAGTGCCTACACACCCATCCCCTACCCCTACACTTGACCCTACTTCTCTGCATCTTGCTGATAACAGCTTCCTTCAACTGCCTTGGGCAGAGGGAGTGGGGCAAAGCTGGCAAGCAGCCCAGAACAGGGGAGAGGGCTGGGCTTTTCGCTCCTCCCTGACCCATTGTTCAGGTCTCTCTAGCCCTGTATTCTCCCGCACCCAAATTGTTGGCCCCAGAAAAGCCCAGGCCCAGCAGCAAGACCTGGAGCCAGGACACCTAGATTCTCTGTAACTCCACTCCCTACTCCCTGTGCCACTCTGGACAAGTTCATACACCTCTCTGGGCCCCATGTAAACCAGAAAAATTATCCTGCCCATTCACTTTCCAGTAAGTGAGGTAGGAGAGGGAAGAGTCTCCCTCTGGGTTTGGACCATGCTAGTCCCCTTTAGTTCCCTGGGGAATCTAAGATGATCCTTAACTTCTGTCTTCTGCAATAGGGGGAGGGGCAGGCTGGCCTTTACTGAGAGGGTTAGGGGTGATTCACATGCCCCTCCCCGTTATGGCTCATCTGGATTAATCTCTGACTCACAAAGCGACTGGATGTTGAAGGGGTTATGTATATACTTATGGATGGGGGTAGGGGAGGCTTGGACTAGCCCAAATCTGACAGCATGTCAAGAACCTCAGGACTTCATTGAATGTGACCTGCTGCAAGGACCCGTAGGGTTTGGGGTCTTGCTTTTCCCCCCTCCAAAGTAAGGAGCTGGGCAGAGAAAAAAAAGGTCTTAGCTAAAAGGATTCCGGTTTAGAGAAGGTTATTGGATACCACAGATGGAAGGGAAAACCCTTTGAAAATTCACTAAATGCAACTACATTGACAGACTTAGTTCTGACAGAACTGGGGAAACCGAAAACCCAAGAAGGGGAAGGCTTTATTTAAAGCCATGTAAAACCACCAAAAGGAATCCAGAGTTCCTGCCTCCTACCTGAGAGCTTTTCCTCCCAAAACATGCTCTTCAAAAACAGAGATTTCTCCTTTAACAGCAATCCAGAGCTAGAGACAAAAACCTGCACACACACACTAGTGCATCCAGATGTGTGCATGCCCCCCGACACACACACAGCAGACAAGTCATGCCATACATCAGACGCAGACCCCCGTCCACCCACGTCCACCTGCAAAGGTAAACACAGGGGCACAGAGGCAGATGCCCCCATGGGGATGCGTCATCTACCCTGCTCTGCCCAGCCTTGCTCATACTGGAGGTCTTCCTAGAACTCTCTTTCCCTTCCCCTGAGATTCCAGCTCCTCATGTCCTCGACCTCCTTCCTGAAAGTCATCTTACCTTAGACCATACCAGCCACTTCACCTACTTCCCAAAGAAAATCTGAGGAAAACAGGCACAGCATATCGGATGGAATTTGGGAGTCTGGGCTTCCTGCTGTTTCCCACCCCACCCCACTCTACTGCTTAAACTGAGCAGGGAGCACAAAAAGGACACTGTACTCCCTGAGCTTGCAGGTTCTCCGCCTGCTTCCCTTGCCATAGAGGGCGCCCGACAAAGCCATTATCACACCAATTTTAAAGGTGGGGAGACTGAACCAAGCAATCAAAAGTGACCTGCCTAGGACCACATGGGGAGGCAGCAGGGCCGGGGTTTATTTCCAGAGCAGGATTGGCAGCCTGTGTTTCTTGAAGCCACCTGCTACAGTGTTGCCTGGAAATAGATTCCGTTCCCTGCGTTCAGTGGGATAATCCAAACCTGGGTTTGTGAAAGGGCCAGAAGCTACAGGCCTGGAGCTTTCGCAGCAAATAAAGCCTGGCTGTTGCTGCCTGGAGTTCATAAATGAATAGCACAGGGAGATTTAGACCCCATCTTACAAAGCCAATCAATGTATTCATTATGTTCATTTCAAGCACAGGTCCAGCTGTCCCATGACAGGGACAGGTAGGGACTGGCAGTGGTTCAGAAAGACTGAGACAGCTGGGACATGAGTTCCCATCGGTGGCTTATCACCTTGAGGATGAAGCCTCATAGCCAGGTGTTAAAGCCCCTCCACAAACAGGCCCCTGCCCACCACTGAACCGTTCCCAAATTTAAAAATCAGTATAATTAAAAGGATGTCCTTCATAGGGCTGGTATGCTTGTATGAATTCTCATAAATAAGATATGCAAATTAATAAGGCATTATTAGAATAAACATCAACGTTCCATTGTCTCAGGCTTTGTCTTTTACCAACATCACCCCACCCATTCTGGGCAGAGATTACACATTGATTCTCTTTTCCTTGGAAGTCTTTCGGTGGCCTTCAGGCCTTCCCCCTGCCCAGACAAGGTTCCCCTTCTGCACACACCTGTACCCTACGTGAGTACAGCACACTGTACTAGATGCCTCGGATCTTTTTTGCTTAAAAAAGGGCTTATTTAATTAAATACAAGGGTGAAGTTGGACAGGGCATGGGGTGCCACCCCAAAAAGCACAAGTCCCTAGGGATGTATTCTTTCTCCCCTGCCCCCGACCTTGAAAGGCCACAGCTACCACCAGCCCCTTAGGGGAGGGGACTCTCCAGGCCTCTAGGATCCACAGTCCACCAGTGAACACGCATCTGCCAGGCCTGGGACAACTAAAGGAACGTTCCCATGAACACAAAGGTTAACAGGGCCCATGCCCCTCTGCTCTCACAGACTAAGGCATTTCACCACCTCTGGGAAAGGAAGGATTGAGGGCTGATGGACCAGCCCTGCAAGAATCTGTGTAGGCCAGACCTGCAGATTCCCCCTGGCCAAGCTCCAAAAGGACTTAACCAGCCCTCCTCCTACCCAGGACCTCAGGCACCCGTCCCTGGATCCTGGATCCTGCTAGGCTGGGTCCAGGTCTAAAACAGTTGGATGCCACTGATCTTCTGTTCAAACGTGTTCCCTGCCCCCAAAGAGCTTCCATTTAGGAGGCAAGGTTAAAACCCTGTGAAAAAGGAAGACAAGCCGAATATATAAGGAAAATAAGTGATTTAATTACAAACCAGAATTTAACTTTTTTTAAAAACCAGAATTGTAAGACAACACAAAAGTTCATGGTGCTGTTTGTGATTGCAAAGTGAACTGAACAGACAGTAACTGTTCTAATTATTTCTGAGGCAGGAAAAGAACGTCTCTCTCAGACTGGGGAGTGGGAAAGATTTAAGGAGAAAGCACTTTTGGTCCAAATCCAGAAAAACAGAAGGATTAGAGGAGATGGAGAAGAGAGAGGCCGCTGGAAGGGGGTGTGGATCAGGCTGACCGGAAGCAGCACCCCTCCTGCAGGGCACTGGTGCTCCTGGCATAGGACTTGGTCTAGCTCACTTCTGCACCCCAACTATGGCACACTAAGAGTGGTCAGTGACATGAATGGGCAAAGGCACAGAGGTGGAGGGAGTCGGACAGAGGCCAGGGCCACACTTTGTGCTTCTGCATCTCACCTGGATTAGGGAACCATCACTCCCCATCAACCCTTCACCTGCCTTGCCTCTGCGCTTTCCCATGTCCCTACCCTGGAAAACAGTAGAACCAACACAGGAGGGCTTTATGCCCCTTCAATGTGATCTACCAGCTCCCCTCCACTGCTCAATGCTGGTAGCCTGTGACCCTAAAGCACCACCTCCTCCTTTTTTTAAAAGATTTTCTTTTTAGAGAGGGGTGAAGGGAGAGAGGCAGAAAGGGAGGGAAACATCAATGTATGGTTGCCTTTTACCTGCCTCCAGCTATGGACCTGCCTGGCTGGAGACCTGGCTTGCAACCTGGTTATGTGCCCTGGCTGGGAATCGAACCAGCGACCTTTGAGTTCGCAGGCTGGCGCCTTATCCACTGTGCTACCAGCCAGGGCTGGGCCCCATTTAAAGCCCAACAATGCACTGAAGGGCAGACTGAGATGTAGACACACATCCTGGCAATGGAAAAAGGACACAGCCCCAGCCCAGGGCGCATGCCCTCCTCTGCAGGATTCTAGGAGCAGCCTAGGAAGAGAAAAAAGTCCCAGGCCAGAGCTGACAGGTAGATGAATCTCTCTGAGCTCGCTCTCACTCATCTTCTATGAGTTCAGTTACGTCCAGGGGACTCCACAGAACATCATGGCCCCTACCCCAATGTTGAGGCATTAGACAAAAACTGGGGACAACTCAGTGTGTTCAGGCCAGCAGGCTCTCCATGGAGTGAGGGTGGAGGTCTCATCGCTGACACCTTGCTTCAGAGGTCTAAAGTCCTACTGTCCATCTACAGCTTGTTCCTAAGATCAGAGATCATACAGTCCACCGCTCACTGCGGGCTTCCAAAGCCCGCACAAGGCCTTCGCCCAGGATGGCGAAGTCCTCCAGGATTGCTTCTACGTTGGGCACCATCACCAGCTCCCCACCTTGAGACACCACCATGCGCCCCTTTGCGTTGGAGGCCTGGGGGAATCAGAGACATGAAGTGTCACAAAGGCAAACCCAGACACTAAGACACACACACACTTCACAACTGACACGCGGTCACTCGTGGGGCAGGCACACACAGACATGCATGCCCATAGGGAGCCACATGTACGCACTCAGAAACATGTGTGTCAACAGCCAGCACACCTTAAAGGGCTGGGGCTGGAAGCTGGTGGGCTTCCAGAGGACACCAATCACCTCTCCACCATGCTGGTCATAGAAGAAAAGGGCCAGGTCTCCAAAGGCCTCCTAGGAAAGGGAAGGATGGACAAGATTACAGGACAAAGTCATCTTCATGGCCCCCGCTCCACCTGGAAGTCCCCTCCCCAGAGTCAGTCAGACCTACCCTGAGCTGTGTCAGATAGAGCTGAGGAGGGTCATAGCCTAGCACGGGCATCAGGGATGAGGGCCCTGGCTCACTGAGCAGGCCACGGCAGAAGGAGGCAGCTGGTGAGTCCACAGCCTGGCGGTGCCGGGGGATGTGGCGGGGAGACAGGTGGATCAGCACATCATACATGTCCAGAGGTGGCCGGAATACTGTCTGAGAAAGGGATGGGAGGGTCAACAGTGCCCTTGTAGAGTTGGGAGCTGACCACAAACCCCTCTAAATGCCCACCTTGATTCCTCCCTTCCCCTTTGTGTGACCACCCATTTTGGGCCTGAATGCTCATTTGAGGGCAGAAACACCAAGCCCCAGCTGGTGCTAGCTTGGGTCCAGCACAGAGGAGCAAAGGCTAGAAGCATGAGGCCTGGATAGAGCTGGGGCCCTGATTCTCCTCCAGACTCTGCCACTGCCAGTGGGTTATCCTCAACGCCTTCCCTGGACTGTTTCAACAAATATGGGGACTTGGCCATCCTCTGAGGGCTCCTAGAGCCCTGGACTTCCATGGTTCAGAGGTAGAATCCCCAGAGCCCCTGGGGTTGGTCCTGGTCCATGGCTTACCCTAATATCTCCAGGTCCCCGGGGATCCAGTAGCTGCTTCTCTAGGATAGGCAAGGCCTTGGCTGCCAGGATCACAAGCTGCTGTAGGATCTGGGGGTACATAAATATCAAATAAGTCTGACCTGACCACAGGTCTCTCTTAGCTCAGGCTATGCCTACTTTTTCCATGAGGGAGGAAAACCAAGTATTTGGAGGTAGCGATGGGATTGAACCTGGGGCGAGGGTCCATCCTGTGTCCATATGGAGCTTTTGCGATCCTGAGGGGTAAGGATGACCATGACAGGAAGTTGTGTCCGAGCAGCCAGGAAGCCACTGCGGATCTCCACCTGCTCTTCCACTGTGGACAAGGAGTAAGAACAAATCCTGGCTCAGTTTGCCCCTCTCCCCAACATCCCTTCTACTGCCCCAGGTCCTCCTACTACACACCCAGCAGCTATCCATTACAAGGATTTTCCAATGCCCCTCCCCCAGGTGGCAAAAGTGATGAAAAGGACACCGAATTCACCTCAACTGGGCAGGGCATTATACTCCCAGCCTCAGCCCAGAAACAGAATTTTCCACTGCCAGGCATCCATCTGGTTTCTGGCCCTGTACAAGCTGAGGCTTGGCCCTGGCCCCCTCCCATCCTATCTATGCTTCCACACACCTGGGGAATTAGAAAGCTGACACCTTCCTTTCTGCTGAGACCAGAAGCTGCTCATATTACCAGAAAACACCACTCCTACCCCACTCCCAAAGGGTCTGGGTCTCTATTCTAATCTGGGCGCTTCTGTGCTCCTCATCTTAAGACTTCTCACCTGGTGTTCAGAGTGCCCCTTCCCTTCTCCTCTCCCCTTCACAGCCCTCAGGTAGCCTGCTTACCACCCCTGGTCCACTGCGTTTCTGGTCAGCATGTGGGTAAACCATATCCCTACAGTCCCAGAGTTCCCTAAAGGCTTGATCCAGGCCTCTCTCTCCTACTAATTTTCCACTCCAAGGAAGTCTGGGTCAGGAGTGGCTATCTGGGATAGGGGAGACACTGAGTATACCTACCAGATTTCCAGGGAAAATCCCTGCCATACTCTGCAATCCACCAAATCCTACCACTTACCAGTGAGCTCATTGTTCAGGTTGACAATAAGGGGGTTGTTCTTCCAATCAAAAGTTGATACCAGGAAAAGGAACCGAAGGAAGCCAACCTGGGGGGAGCTGACGGGGAAGGAGTGAGTAGGGTGGGGTCCAGCCACACATCCCTAGGCTTCCTGCACAGTCTAGGAAGCCTAGACCCCTTGGCATAAATTGGGGGTATTTCTTAGATCCCCTTCTGTTGTTTGCTTCAGCCACCCTCTCATTTGGACTGCAGGTACAGCAAGAGGGATGAAAGCTGGCCCCAAAGGGAACTTCCTGGTGAGGGAAAAGGTAGAAGGAATCACCTGGGAGGAGTGAAGGGCTCAGGGTGCAGAAAGAGGGCAGCAGCCACCAGGTCCAGGCTCTCATCAGTGAACCCCTCACCCACAAGCTGAGCACGCACCCACCGCTTGGCCAGCCGAGCCACACCTGAGAAGGCTGGGTGCTGCTGTTGGAGTCTGTTGGGGGAGAGGGAGGGGCAATGAGACTTGGGCCCTCAGGGCTCAAGAACAGCATTTTAGCCCTAGCACTATTATTTTATTAAAACTTTACCCAAGCCCTGCTGGTGGCACAGTGGATAAGGTGCCAGCCTGTGAACCCAAAGGTTGCTGGGAACATAACCAGGTTGCAAGCCAGGTTTCCAGCCAGCTCTGTAGCTGGAGGCAGGTGAAAGGCAACCATACATTGATGTTTCTCGGTTTCTCTCCCTCTGTCTCTCTCACTTCCCTCTCTCTGGAAATAATAAATAAAATCTTAAAAAAACAAAACAAAAAAACTTTACCCAACACTTAACTCTGGGCTAATGTATTATACGTATTATGTTATGTTTTCCTAACTAATGGCCCAAGAGGTTGGACTTAGCATTATTCCCACTTTACAGATAAGGAAAATAGACCCAGGGGGAATCACAAATCCAGTGGGGAATCCTACCCAAAAGGATTCAGCCAGTAAAATGACAAGGCCGAGATTCTAAAACTTGTTTGACACCAGAACTCATATCCCTATTAAACCACCTGGCCTCCCAAAGAGATACGTGGCCAGGAGAACCAAACGGTGGCAGAAAAGGGTCTATAGACAGAAGACCCTGTGCAGGTAGCCATACCCATGCAAGGCACTGGTGAGCAGGGGCAACTGTTTTGTGTCCTTCTCAAGGTGGAGGGAGGCAGGTGTGTCCCTCAGTGAGATCATCCCCTCCGGGCTCCGAATCTCCTTCAGGATCTGGGGCTCCCGCTGGTAGGCCACACGAATCCGGAACACAAACCCATCCTATTGGAAGAAGGTATGGAATGGGAGATACATGTCCGCTTGGGGCACCCTGACACTCCCCTCCCCAGGGGTATTCTTGCACTGCACTAGCCTAACCTTGAGGACATCAGTGTGTGTGGCTGTGGCCCGGCACTGCAGCCCATGCTGTTGCGTCAGCAGCTCTGCTAGGCGCAGCTGGAAGGCAGCTCGTACCCGCTGTATGGCCTCAGCATCCTGTGGCCACTGACCACTGCCCTCCAGGTGACATACCACTGGGGAGAAGAATGAGAGGTCTCAGACTATGGCTTTGGCTGGGAATAGTCGCTCTCATCCCTTCCCAAGAGCCTCCTCACCAGTCACGGGCTCCACATAGGCCGGACAGGGTTTGTCGGGCCGGGGTAACAGTGAGGCCCGCTCTCGAAGGCGCTCATGAAAGGAGTAGGCTGGCCAGACTGGAGTTGGTGGGAACACCTATGGAATAAGGAAGGCTGAAAAAGGGGCCTGGAATTGGAAAGGGGTGTCAAAGAGTTGAAAGGGAGGATACTTGGGTGGGGCGGTGATGCAGAGGTGGGGATCACCAAGCAGAAGGGGTTCCCTGCCCTCTTGCACCTCACCTCAGTGTAGCGCAGCACTGGGTGGGCTCCTTGCACAGCAGACACAGTCAATGGGAGATCTTCCAGCCCCCACAGCAAGCGGCTGAGTTCATCGTAGCAACGCACCACAGCTGCCAGGGCCTCCTCACCTGTGCTGAAGGTCTTGGAGGGAGTAAAGAATCAGGAGACCAGGACTCTGCAGAACTCCACCACCACCAAGGAATGTGCAATGGCTAGGGCTGCTGCGGAGCCAGCGCGCCCTCTGCTGGACATTCCTGAAGTGCAGCCCAGCTAAGGTGGTAAGGGCTCTAATCTACAATCAACCCAGCCCCAGGCTCCTCTACGATCCTTAGCCTTGACTGCAGCCTTGACCGAAGTCCTTACCTCTTTCAGGCCTTGGATCAGTGCATCCAATTGGCCCCCCATATAGTGGACACAGGTATCTGGGATGTCAGCATGGCTGGAGGAGGGGCACAGACATAGTGTATACACCGGGAACTAGGAGTTAACTGCTAAATATGAACACCCCAAAAGCCAGGTCCAGGCCTCCCCAGACCACAGCTACCTCCTGGTATTCAGATGCCAATACTTACAGGGCCAAGAGGTGAGTGACCACCTGGTGGGGAATGAGGCGTTTCTGGGACATAGAGGCTGCCTCCCAGACCACAGCTTCCCGAATGGCTCCATCCTGGAAACGCCGAAGCTCCGAGCGAGATCCCCAGAACTGGCGGAAGTCAGCAGCCTGAGAGGAACAGAGTGATTGTGGAGAGATCAACAAAGAAGGGCTCTGTCAGAAATCTTCCCGATGGGCCTCAATCAGGTGTACATGCTGGGACTCCCAAGAGAGGGCCAAATCACCCCTCTGACCCCAGCACCCCTCACCTCGGGCTGGTCAGCCTCTGGACCCAGCTCAAGAACGCTGGTCAGCCCCTCAGGTCGGAGGAGCAACCCCAGTGTCAGAGTCCCAGAGTCTCTGTGCTTTGGTGGATCCTGGCTGATGTCCCACTGCAGAATGTAGAAAGGCTGAGCTTAGCCCAAGAGTCCTTCGGCTTAGTCTGGAAATCCACTTTTTGATTAGATGGATGGTGAGTCTTTTGTATTTCCTGGGACCCCGAATCCAACCCCCTTTTGACCCGTAAATTCTGACCCAGACCACCTTACCTCTGAGACTAGGGGCCGAGAATGGGCCAGCAGGTGTAGCCGGGATCCCAGGCCCCGTTTCAGGAGGGTGGTTAGTGGACCCAAAGCAGCTGAGACATAGTCCCCACCATGGTCTTGCAGCTCTGGCCATAGTTTCAGCCGGTGACATGCTGCCTGCAGACGACTCAGTGGACAGAGACTGGTAGTGGGGCATAAAGGGACAGAGGGAGAATCAGGGACTGCTGGCCTCAAGTATTATCTGCCCCCCACCTCATAACCAGGGAAATCTAAGCACCTGCCTGAAGACCTCTGCCCTTTGTTGTAGCCCTATAGGAACAGGACCCAGCGACATACTGTCACCCCTAAACTTACTGCAGAATGTGATCAAAAGCCCGGATCATGGGTTTGGGGGTCATCAACAACAGCTGGAACCCGTCGTCAGCTTTGCTGTCCAGCAACACCATAGATAGCTGTGCCTCGTGCTGTACCTGGGGCCACAGGGACTCAGATATGAGACTGCCACCAACATACCCCTCCCCTCACCGACCTCAGGGCTCAGACCAAGAGTCATGCCTAACCTAAGCTCTTTGGGAAAGCAGTTTTCTGAGGTTCTGGTGCTGGCAGAAGACAGAGGCTGGGGTAGGATATCTGGGAAACCTAGGAGTGGGGAACCCTTGGTACCTGGTGGTAAGTGGAGGCAGTGACATCAGCACAAAGGTTGAGATGGCCTGAGGAGTCCAAGAAGACAACTGGGAAGGCCTGGTAGAAGTCAGCCAGGGCCGGCTTGGATGGGTAGAGAGAAGCCAGTCAGGGTTGGTGTCTTACCTCCAGGTATCCTTGCCCAGACTCAGCCCTGCCCACTCACCAAGGAGGGATCTGAGCTGAAACATAAGCTGATCCCGTTGACTGTCAGATCTGTGGTGGCTGAAGTGAACCAGAGAAAAAGGGATGTCAGAAAGTATTTCCCTCTCTGGAGACCCAGACCTACTAACTCCTCCTACTGCAACTGTCTCTGGGACTCAGCTGGCTCATCTGTCTGATAGCAAGAAACCGAATTTTCCCTGACAAGATGAGAGGACACCCAGGGTGAGCGGAATCTGTGGCCTTTTCAAGTCTAGCAGTCTTACCCAGGAATTGCAGGACACTTCGCAGGACCTGGTAGCCGCTCATGGTGGTATGGATCTTGCGTGTGGACACAAGGAAGGCAACCAGCATGGAGACAAGGAACCCATTAAACCCTCCTAGGCCCTGGAAGAAAGACAGAGAGAAAGGCCCAAGCTCAGAGCCAGCCCACCACTCAGCTAAACAGGGACATCAGGCCCTTTCCAACGCACCTTATCCAGTTCTCGCTGCCGCAGCCAGACCTTCAAAAGTGCCACACCATCCTTCAGCCCCGAGGCTGAGCCTAGCACAGTTGATAGCAACTGCACATGGGACTCGAGGGCTGTGTCCTGTAGGACCCATGTGTTATAGTGGGGGGTAGGGGGCTCTGGACTACCTGTGGGAGGAAAGGAAAAGCTATGAGAAAAGTTCCCACAACACCCTTCCCTCTGGCTCCACATTGACACCAGTGCCTGCTCACCATCCCCTGGAGAACTCTGCCCTCGATACCAGGCAGAGCGCACATTGTTCTTGGAGGGCAGCAGACGGCACAGGCGAAAGAAGTCAGATGGAGGGCACAGATGGAGACGTACAGTGACCAGGTGCTTATCCTTCCCTGGGAGGGGACAAAGGGTGCTGAAAACCTGTAGCACTCCTGCCCTTGTACCACCCCCACCTACTTGAGGGCCCCATGAACTCCTATTTCGGAATTTGAGGTCCCTATACTTTATGATTCAAACTTGAGGCCCAAACCTCTCTCTTTGGACTTAAGGCCCCACTGGATATGTCACCCCATACTGTGCCATCAGCCCAGTGTATGCCTCCCACCATGAGGACGCAGCAGCAGCAATGGTTTCAGGTGGCAGCCATTGGCATAGGAGAAGCGAACACTCCCAAAAAGTGGGTCTTGGGCCAGGTGGTAAGCCAAGTGGGCCAAGTAGAGGGCACGCTTGCGGAAGTAGCGCTGGTTTAGCCCATCCTTGTCCTGCAGGATCTCCTGGAGAGGGTTAGGGAGAGAAATGGCCAGGTACTTAAGTACTTGCTGTTCAAGAGCCTGGGGACCCAGATGAAGCCAACGGATTCTCTGCTGGCCAGAGTGCCTGAATCAGGGCTATCAACACCATACTCAGTTTACAAACGCTTAAAGGCGCAACAATTGACTCAGGCGCCCATCTAAGTAGTCCTCTAAAGGCAATTGCAGTGGTCTCTTCTTTTTTTAAGTTATATTTTTAGAGAGAGGGGAAGGGAGAAAGAGAGGAAAAGAAATATCCATGTGTGACTGCCTCTCACATGGCCCCAGCTGGGGACCTGGCCCACAACCCAGGCATGTGCCCTAATTGGGAAACCGAACCAGTGACCCTTTGGTTCACAGGCTGGTGCTCAATCCACTAAGCCACACCAGGCAGGGTGCAGTGGTCTCTTCTGATTTAGAATTCAGATTTCAATCCACTGGCAAATGGCAGGTGCAAAAAAGAAAGGGACCCTGGGATTTGTAGGTGGTACAATGACAGGCCTCTCCATCCCCTGAAATCTGGATCTCACCCTGGGCATGGTCAATGCTACATCCACATTGATGTCCGGCCGGATGCAGGTGCCCAGAAGGTAGCTGCCTACAACAGTAACCTGGGCTGGGGGTAGGAAGCGGAAACAGCCCTTCACAGTATATGGCACTTGGTGGAGAGGGACTTGAATCCCAGCTGGGAGCCAGGCCTGGTCAGTCAGCTGTGGAGAGAGATGTATTGATTTGATTGACTTCCAAGCATGTCTCCTGGATGTCTTGTACACTGACTGCTCAAATACAAATTGTCAACATGTTTGAAACCACACTTCTGATCATCTTTTAAACATTTATCCCCTGCTAAAGCAACTCTATATTAGTTGCTCAAACCAAGAACATTTAAATCACCACACTCACCTGTTAAGAACACCAGTTTAACTTTCAAAAGGCATCCAGAGATGGCCATTTTTCTACTTCTCTTCCCTAGTCTCAGCCACCACCATCTCACTGCATAAGAGGCTCCTACTGAATTTTCCTAATTTCAACTCTGTCCCACTCTATTCTACTTTGAATGTAATCTGAATGAACTGTTAACTTCTTAAAGATATTTTTAATGATTTAATTTTAGAGACAGGGAAAGGGAGGGTGAGAGGGAGAGAAACATCAGTGTGGGAGAGAAATATCAGTTGGTTGCTGTACACCCCCAACTGGGGACCTGGCTGTAACCCAGGCATGTGTCCTGACTGGGAATCGAACCGGGGACCTTTCGGTTTGCAGGCCAGTGCTTAATCCAGAGTGACAACAGCCAAGGCCTAAATGAACTTTTTAAAACTGAAGTTAGATCACATCACTGCCTTACAACCCCCAACCCCTGCAGTAATCCCCCATTCCACCCAGAGCAACAGCCTGTCTTGTTTTGGTGTACAAGGCCCTGCATGAAATGCTCCTTCCTCCATTACCTTTCTGAGCTCAGCTCCTTTTATCTCCCCCTTATTCATTCCAAGGAACGTACCAGACAAACTTCTGCCTTTTAGCCTTTGTGTTGGCTATTTCCCCTCCCAGGAATGCTCCTTTCTCTTAATTATCTATATGACTAACTCACTTCCTTCAAATCTTCACCCAAATGTCACTTCAATAACATCCACTTCAATCACCCTGTTTAAAATGGCAAACTGCCCTGGCCAGATAGCTCAGTTGGTTAGTGTTGACCCAATATACCAAGGTTGCAGGTTCAATCCCCAGTCAGGGCCTATACAAGAAACAGCCAATGAATACCTAAATAAGCAGAACAACAAATTGATGTTTCTTTCTCTCCCTTCTTCTGGCTCTCTAAAATCAATCAATAAAAACAATATATATGCATATATATATAATTACAAATCATCTGTCCTCTGATATTTCCATAAGCCCCTAACACTGTCCTACTTTTTCCCTTTTTTGTATCATAACATTGCACCTTCTAACATTGCTATGCAGTTTACTTGTCATGACTATCATCTATCATCCATAACCCCAACACTAGAACATAGGCTGCTTTGTTCACTGAGGTAGCCTAAACACAACTACTGTAGGGCACATAAATGTTTGCTGAGTGAATGAACATGTGATTGACCACACTTACAGCTGAGCTTTCTGACAGTGAAAATAAGCCCCTTAGTACCCTAACCTCTACAGATAATAGCAAGGTCCCTGTTTTAGATGCTCTCACTAAGGACCTCTTCTGAGCTTCCCAGTTCCCTATACCACTAGTTTTACCTCTGTTTCAGGGGTTGAAGGCACTCTCATGATCCGCTGGTTGACATCTCGTATGAAAGCATCAATCCGCTCCTTCTTCTTTTCTGACAGCCTCACTTCCTTCAATAGCTCCTCTACCTTTAAGAGGGGGTGGGGGAGAGTTCTTCAGCCTTGGGATCTTCCCCTCTAACCTAAGCCCCAGCCACACAACAGTACCTGTAAACGAAGCAAGCTGGAGTGGAACAGGCTCTCAGTCTCCCTAAGGCGGGTCAGCTCCTCACTGGTAGGTTCCTTGTACAGTTCTGCCCGGCTAAGCTTCACCGGTTGCAGGAGGCCCTCCGCTGAAGACCCAGCCACTGTATGCTTCTTTAAGGATTCCTTCTTCCCCTCCTTGACTGTACCTTCCAGAGCTGGCTCCATCATCTGTGGCCAGTGAGAACGAGAAGACATGTAAGGTCAGAGATGTCCACTGCCTGTCACCATGATAAGACATTGGTAAAAGGTTTACTGCCCTGACTGGTGTGTGGTGTGGCTCAGTGGATTGAGTGTCGGTCTGTAAACCGAAGGGTTGCTGGTTCGATTCCTAGTCAGGGATCATGCCTGGGTTGCAGGCTAGGTCCCTGGTGAGAGGTGCATGAGAGACAACCACACATTGATGTTTCTCTTCCTCCCTTTCTCTCTCCCTTCTCCTCTCTCTGAAAATAAAATATTAAAAAAAAATTTACTTGCTTCTGGTTCCTCTTTTGAATGGGAGTCAGACTGTGTAAAACTTATGATAATCACTACTTAGGAAAACATTACTGAGCTCCAGACTGAAAACTTTAAGTGAGGGTTCCCTGTGCACCTGATAACACTAGCATGGAACACTGTTTGGAGTTGACAGGAGTAGTAACTGACTGGGCCCTCCCTAAGCAATGCATGAGCTTCTTGTATTTCCTGGTACCATGCACCAGAGTGCTGCTGCTTCTGCTGTAAATGCCATCTCCATTCCTGCTCTATTCAAATCCTGCCAGATTCCACTTTCCCTAGCAAGCCCTGACTGTAGGTTGTATACAAGAGTGCTCAATTAGTGATGGAAAAAGCTTGAACTTATTGGCTCCGCAAAGCATACTCAGTAAGCCGTCCAGTCCTCACGATAATTCCGAAAGAAAGCGGACAGTTTCTTTTCACGGGAAGTAAATTCCGTGAGCTCGAGGTTCCACAGTTGGTATGCCTATACTGTGAGCAGATTTCAAACCCTGGCCTGCGGGACCCCAAATCTTCTGGACCCAGCCACCATCCACAGAACCACAACCGGGAGAGCCTCACTGAAGCGAAGCGCTCCAAGAGCGCCATGTGCCCCAGCCTGCAAGCACTGGGCGAATGGAGCCTCCAGAGGGTACCGCCCTCGTGCTCCTAGCTGGTGAGTGCTCAGGCTCCGCTACCTGACGGAGCCGAGCATCCCTTCTTCCCTGATGGCTCACCCACCTCCGGATCCCCAGCAGTTCCGCAAAGCTGTGCTCCCGCAGGGGCCGGCCCCATCCCTCCGGTCCGTCTCGCTCCCGCACTTCGGGTTTAAAGTCGGAGGCACCACTTCTTCTCACCGCGCTACACCTACCGAAGCCCCTCCGTAGAAGCTAGACCCAGCAGCAGACCTTCTGCACCCCCCGAAAATATACGCTGCGGAAACCCCAGAAGACCTTGCTAAGGAAGCCCAAAAGCATGCCATCAAGCCTCGTGCTTCAGGATTCCGCCCAGCTTCAGAGCCATTGGATGAGTCCCCGAGGAGTTGCTCGCCATTGGTTTCTGTCACTCTCCAGGACCGCCCATTAGGGGGGAGGCGCCAAGCAGGCTTCGATTTACGGTATCTTTGCGACACAAGACCGGAAGCTTTCCGGTACCCTAGCGGTCGCTTCTTTTTTCTCACTTCCTCAGCTTAGGTCCAAAGGGCAAGGGCGGAGCTGATCTTGGCCTTCTGAGAAGGAATTGTTTGTTTACACCAGTGATTCGTCTCCTTTTTCTCCTACACCCCACATCATAGCAATTAACCAGTCTTGTTAGTTCTACCTACAAAATGTATCTAGTCTTCTCTTTCTATAAACATTAGTCCAAGTTACATCATTTTGTCCTTATTGTAATAGGTTTTCTCCAGTTAATTATTAAATTATTAAATGAACGACCATATCATCATAGTACAATTATAAAATTCAGGAAATTTAACGTTGATTTAATACTATTATATAAAGTCCATGTTCAAATTTTGCTAATTATCTTACTAATATCCTTTACGTAGTAGCTTTCATTTCCTGATGCAAGATCATGCATTAGCTTACTCATATTTCTTGTCTTCTCTCAATCTGGAATATTTCCTCACCTCTTCCTGGTTTGGTCTACTATGACAACATTTTTGAAGAATATAGAACAGTTTCACTTAATATCTTATTTTAAAAATTTAATTGAAGTACAGTATACATAAATAATTCACATATGGGTGCATCTCCTACAAGAAATCAATTACCCCAGCAACTCAGCCATTGAAAAAAAAATGTCTTCTCACCCTGGCTGGTGTAGCTCAGTGGATTGAGCACCAACTGAACTGTGAACAGATGGATTGCTGGATAGATTCTCAGTCAAGGCACATGCCTGGGTTGCAGGGGGCCAGGTCCCCACTTAGGGGCACGTGAGAAGCAACCAATCTCTCACACAACGTTTCTCTCCCTCTCTGTCTCCCTCCCTTACCCTCTTTCTAAAAATAATTTAAAAAACAACAACAAAAGAACATCTTTTCCCTGAGCTCTCACTTTTCTCCAATGGACTTTTGTTCAAAACAATCCCTCCCAACTTCCTCCATTTTCTCCATAAAATAATGTTTCTCACCTTTGTGGGAATTGCCTATGGCTTTTGCTATAGCATACTTGTCACAAATTGTAATACTTCGCTTGCTGTTCCAAAATAAACTTATTTTAGCTTATAAAAACAAACAAACAAATAAAAACCCCTGATTTTTTTAAAGGTCAACAACCACAATTGTTCCCAGGATGAAATAAAAGTTTCCACAAGGCTATGATTAATATGGTCTCTCACTCACTATCTCATCATTTTTCTTGCTAACACTATCCCTTGCTTACTTAGCTGTAGCAACATCAACCTTCCTTCAGTTCCTTGGTTGTATCAAGTTCTTTCCCACAGCAGAAATTTGAGCCAAACTGTGTTCTTTGCCTGGAATGCTTTTCCTTGACTTTTTCTCCTTTTCATACTTCAGATCTCAGAATAAATATCACCTCTTTAGTCAGGCCTTTAGACCAGCCAGTCTAAAAAAAGGTTTGCCCTCATCTCATCAACCACTTACTTCCTTTTTAGAACTTTTTAAAAATATTTTATTTATTTATTTTTAGAGAGAAGGGAAGGGAGGGAGAGGGAGAGAAACATCAATATGTGGTTGCTTCTCTCACTCCCTCAACTGGGGGCCTGGCCCAAAAAACCCTGACATGTGCCTTGACTGGGAATCAATCAGCTACCCTTTGGTTCCCAGGCTAGTGCTCAATCTACTGAGCCATATTAGCCAGGGCCTTTTTAGAACTTTTTAAAAAATACTTTTTGACTATTTATCAATAATCTTTGACCTGGACTTTAAATCCATGAAAACAAGGATGGGGTCGACATGCCCAGTGTCTAGAATACTTGAAATACTAAATGAATGAGTGTGACCACTGTCATGCTTCTTCTAGTCTGGTCTCTTATCATTGTCTCCAAACTTTGTGCCCAGTCATATTGTACTGTTTGAAGCTTTCCTACTCTATTTTGCCCTCTTGTTCTGCACTTTTGAAATTCTAGAAGCTAAAAACAAACAAACAAACAAAAAACCCTCCAAAAACAACAACAAAAATGAATTTGCTGCCCTCCTTGCTCAGAATGTTTTTATTGTGTTTTTCCTCCAGCTTCACTAAGATAGACGGCATTAAGTTTAAGGTGTACAATGTGATGATTTGTTACACATATATATCACAATAGAATTACTTCTATAATGTTAGTTAACACATTTAACACATCCTTCACCTCACATAATAACCATTTGTTGTGGTGGTGGTAATGGTTGTAAGAACATTTAAGATCTATTCTTAGTAACTTTTAAGCATACAATGCAATATTGTTAACTACTATCATCATGCTATACATTAGATCCCCAGAATTAATTCCTCTTACAACTGGAAGTTTGTACCCTTTAACCAGCATCATCTCATCCCCAACTTACCAGTCCGTGGCAATTACCAGTATACCCTGTTTCCATGACTTTGGCTTTTTGAGATTCCACACATAAGTGAGGTCATACAGTATTTCTATCTGTCTTTTCCTGATTTATTTCACTTAGAATACTGCCCTTAATATTCATCCATGTTGTAACATATGACAGGATTTTCTCTTTATTTATGGCTGAAGAATGCTTGAATTGAGATAAGGAAGGTTTCCTAGAGGAGATGGGGCTTGTGCTAAATCTTGAAGAATGATTTGAGTTTGAATTGACTGAGAGGATGAAGCAGCATTGTGCAAGTCTGAGGAAAACCAAAACGCTGAAAGATTAGTCAACCACTCATTCCACATTAAATGACACTTAAAGAAATGTTAAGTCCTGTGCTCAGTATCAATAATAAATGATACACGATGTGATCATAAGCCAGGAACTAGAATAATACTTTTGCCTGCACATTTCACAGGCTGGCCCCTCTTTAACTAATTAATTAATAGATGCACTGGCCCTATTCTTTTTATTTATTTGTTTTTAATTTATTATTTTTAGAGAGAGGGGAAGGGAGAAAGGCAGAGAGGGAGAGAGACATCAGTGTATGGTTGCCTTTCACCTGCCTCCAGCTACAGACCTGGCTGGAGACATGGCTTGCAACCTGGTTATGTGCCCTGGCTGGGGAATCGAACCTGCGACCTTTGGGTTCGCAGGCCCGTGCCTTATCCGCTGTGCTACCAGCCAGGGCCCTTTTATTTAAATGTAACCTCACAGAGGTTTATTCTGTCTCTACCCTGCCTTCATTTAAAATAACATCTGCCCCACTATTTTCAGTCTTGGCTTCCTTAATCACCTTCTTAGTATTCACCAACATTTGCAATAATGTTATCTACTAATTACTTGTTTTTGTCTGTTTCTGTCTCACCCACTAGAATATAAACTCCATGAGAGCAGGACCCAGTCATTTCTGTCTCATTCACTACTGTATCCTTGGAATTTAGCACAAGACCTGTCACACAGCAAGCACTCAGTAAATATTTGTTGAGTGAATGAATGACTCTTAAGAGTACCTCAGAGAGTGGGAGAAAGATGTAAACAAGTAATTGCAATATAGTGTTGGGGTAATAACATGCACAGATTGTTGTGGGCATGTTAGACCAGGAACATTACAGTATATTGGTTAGGAGCCAATCACACTAAAGTGGAATGGCCAAGGTTTAACTCCAGTTTCTGTCATTTATTCACTTGATAACATTGGGTGACTTTGTTAACCTCTCTAAGTTTTATATGCAGTTTAATAGATATTCGAGTAATGACTATGTCATGGGCTTTTGTGAGAATTAAATGGCATACTGTAAATAAAGAGCCTGTCACATACTGACGCACAGCAAGTGTTTATTATTATTATTAAGGAAGATTGTGGCTCCTTAAGAGCACTATTCAGGACTTACATGTGTTAAGATAAAATGAATAAAATGTTAGCCCCTTAGGGCCAGAATTAACTTCTCTAAAGCAAATACCCCTGTCTTTTATTTATCTGACCAAGGTTTTCATATCTTTGCCAGAAAGGTAATTGATTCTTCAGTAGAGTACCAGGTGATGGCACAGGAACTAAAGGTAAACATCCCTTCAGTTTTCTTTACCACCAGAGGGCACCAATCGGTCAAGTCACTTGTGGACTTGCCACCATGAAACACTGAGATCTAGGAAGCTGTTTCTGCCACTCATTCTTTTGACATATCTTTTGAGAACCTACTAGCTGTCAAACATGTAGGAACTTATATATGGTATGAATGAGACCTTTCATGCTTATACAGTTTATAATCTTGAGTATCTACTATGTGCCTGAGAGATCCTTATTAGACATGGAGGCGGAGGATGGGGGTTCAATTTGTGATTTGTTGATATTAATGACTGTCTTCCTGTTCTTGGTTGTTAGCCTGTGAGAACAATTACCTAGTATCTACTTTGTGTCAGATAGCATGCAGGTTGCTGAGGATCCAGGGGTGGACAGGACAGTTTAGATGCTCTCCCTATTGGGGGCACGCCTGTGCCTTTCCTGTCCTTCTATACTCCCCTCCCAGCAAGAAGTGTTAGCTTTACCCTTCTCTTTTCCTCCTAAGCTATGGCCTTTCTTTCAACTCTGTAACTCATTTCCTTAGCCCTTGTCTTTTATGGCTCTCTTCTACCTTTGTGACTTTCTAAGTAAACTTTTGCTTGTAGTTTGAAAACAAACTGAACAAAACAGTTTCAACCTACTAATAAACAATGTCTTACCTGCTAGGGTGGAAGACATGAAGCATGTCTGTGGAATTTTACTTCCTCTGACCTAAGAATGGAGAACCTTAAGCACACAACTCATTAACACACTGGGCTGTGAGCCACCCCCCAGACAGTTTATTAGCTTACAGGTATGACCACTGTGAATATTTAGTGTGATTTGTGAGTTAATATGAGCCCAGGAGCACCATCTGGTCTGGGGACCAGGTGTGTGTACAGTGGATTACTAAATATCTACCATCTTCTGGGTCAGGGTGGGGCTATGATGAGTTTATGTGGGTGCAATGCTTTGAAGATGAACTTTCTGCCTATTCGACTATTCATAGTCTTGTTATTAAAGGTGTCAACATCATCTCCCACATTTCCAGGTCAACAATCTTCTTGTCTCTAAATTGAGTGGTGGAAGAGAGGAAGCCAGAACCAGTCATACACCATCATTTTGGAAGGAGGGGCTGCATTGATTGACTCCTAGTCCTCTGAAGTGAGCTCTAATTGCAGTGGAGTTTGGCCTCAAGATCTACAGAGTAAAGAGCTAGGGAATGATTCTTTAAAATATGGAGACCTTGCACTGGCTGGGTAGTCTAGTTGGTATTGTTGTGGGTTTGATCCCCAGTCAGGGCACATACAAGAATCAACCAATGAATGCATATACATGTGGTACAGAAATGTTTCCTCTTTCTGTCTCCCTTCCTCACTTTCTCTAAAAGTTAAGTTAAAAACAATACCAAGCCCTGGCTTGTGTGGCTGAATGGATTGAGTGCTGGCCTGCAAACCAAAATGTTCCTGGTTCAATTCTTGGTCAGGACACATGCCTCAATTGTGTCCAGGCCCCCAGTATTTGGCAAGTAAGAGGCAACTGATCGATGTATTTTTTTTTTTTTTAAGATTTTATTATTTTTAGAAAGAGGGGAAGGGAGAGAGGCAGAGAGGGAGAAAGACATCAATGTATGGTTGTGTTTCACCTTCCTCCAGGCACAGACCTGACTGGAGACCTGGTTTGCAACCTGGTTATGTGCCCTGGCTGGGGAATCAAACCTGTAACCTTTGGGTTCCCAGGTCAGCGCCTTATCCACTGTGCTACCAGCCAGGGCCTGATCGATCTATTTCTCACACATCAATGTTTCTCTTGCTTTCTTTCTCCCTTCTCCTCTCTCTCTAAATAAATAAAATAATTTTCAGAATACTGAGATGTCATCTTAAAAAAAAAAGAACAAAAAAATTAAAGGGGCTCCTTCAGTGTGGATTGTGCACAGTGACTCCCTTCTAAAGGGTACAATTTCTAAAGGAGGTAAAACAAAAGTAACTTTAGCCCTGGCCAGTGTGTTGGAACATTCTCCTGTGGAATGAAAGGCTGAGGGGTTTGATTCCTGGTCAGGGCACATACCCAGTTTGCAGGTTTCATTCTTGGTTGGAGTACATACAAGAAGGCAGTCAATCGATGTTTCTGTCTCACATGTATATCTCTCTCTCATTAAAAAAAGAAAGAAACAAAGAAAAGAGTAATTTTACAGTGGAGAAGCCTGACACACTACCTCAACTAGGTGATTGAGGTCAATATCAGCATTGATAAATCATGTTCATATTGTGTTCCCTCAATATGTGATGACAATGTCATTTTATCTGATTTCCCCCTCCCCAAGCCCCATAATCATGAGGAAACCATCACACATCCTAACTGAGGGACATTCTACAATATAATTGTCTAGGATTCTTCAAAACTGACAAAGTCATAAAAAACATGTTAAGTCTTAGAAACTGTCACAATCAAGAGAAATCTAACAAAACATGGAAACTAAACATAGTGTGGTGTCCAGGATGGAATTCTGAAACAGAAAAAGGATATTAGGCAAAAACTAAGAAAATGTGAATACTTTAGTTAATAACAATATAACAATATTGGTTCATTAAATGTAATACATATACTATTGTGAGATATTAACAGGGGAAATTGGGTGCCTTTGAAAAATATGGTAACTGTATTATTGTCTCAGTTTTTCTAGAATCTAAAACTGTTGTTAAACAAAAAAAAGTCTATTAAATACTGGAGGGGGTTGTATCCAGAATCCAGCTATGCCTTTAAATTATTTTAAAATTTATTTTAAGTTCCTATTTAGGGATCATTTACTACGACCAGTCATTATGCCAAACCTTGTATGTACATGATTTCATTTAATCTTTACCATTGCTTGTTAGGTTTAATTAACTCTCTTTTACAGGAACTGATGAAAAATGAAGAGGTAATGTAAGTGGTGGAGATAGGGTTGGAACCAAGGATCTTTCTGACCCCCACATTCTAAGTGTGTGGGCACTCTCACTGAATCCTGGGTTTTCAAGGAAACATCATAGGATAGGCCTTCTTAAGAGAAAAGGGCATTCCACGTAAATAATGAAGACTGAAGACTGTTTCCACTTCTCACTTTAGTCCTTATGTCAGAAACCCCTTAGTTCCAGGTTGAACGTTCAAGTTGTAGGGGGTTCAGGTTCAGTCACAGTACTTCATCTTTACAAACGGGTAGAAGGGTACCCAACAGCACTTGCTCCAAAATACACAGAGCAGGGCCAGAAACCCAGGATCAGCGTTATTATTTGTCTATTTCTCAGACCTGCTTCTTTGTAATTAAGAAGGGAAGCAGAAGCTGGCCTGCCTTCCCCATTTCTCGATGGAAACTGGCCCCATTCCCCCCACCCCCAAGCGGGTGACACTGCGTGAGAGCTGATCCTGAAAAAGCTATTGGGACGCTTGTTCCCACCAGCAAGGCGCACGTTCTCGGTACCACGTCGTCCGCGCCTACCGAGCGCTCGGGTTTCGGATTGAGCGCCATGGGGAGGGGCTCGCAGAGGACGGGGTCTCCTAGGAGGGTGCCTAAAGAGGCCCGCGGACACAGATCGGGGGAGGAGGCGCTGATGGTACTGAGACCAGGGGTTCCTTTCCCGCGCGCCTTGGTAAGGAACCGCCGCGTCGAGCTGCCTTGCCACCATCCTGAGGCCCAGGGCTTCCCCTGAAGCTCCTCGCGGACCCCACAGCGGCGGGGCTCTTTAAGGGCGGGGCACAAACGCTGGCGTCACAAAGCGCCGCCACCGCGCCGGGTGGAGGAGAGGAGGCGGGGGAAGCGTGAGGAGGAGGAGGACGGGGAGAAGGGGGGAGAAGGGAGGAGGGAGGGGCGCGCGCACGCGCGTCGGGCCGCCAGCCGCCAAGAGCCGCCCCCCTCCCGGCGAGCGCCCCTCCTCCCTCTCTCCCTCCCTCCTTCTTCTCGGCTCCGTCGCTCCCGCGGCGCGAGGCACTCTGTTCTCCTCCTGTGCCGCTGCCGCCGCTGCCGCCAGACCCCCGCGCGCCGCGCTTCTCCCGCCCTTCGGCCCCGCGCGCCCTCGGGTCCCGGCGGCCCCTGAGAAGAACGAGAGGGCGAGCGAGCGCGGCGCTCCCGGGCCGGCCCGGCCCCCTCCCTTCACCATCGCCGGCCCTCCGCCGCCTTTCTCCGCTTCCACCTTTTCTCCTCCCCCCCCAAGTTGAGGCCCCCTCCCGGGGGGGGAGGACCGGGAACGGGAGCGAATTCCCCTAACTCCCCCAACCCTTCCCCACTCCTGGCCCAGTGTGAGGCGGAGGGCCCGGCCCGCGTCGTGTGTGAGGAGGACCCGGGCCGGCCCACGGGCCGTCTTGGGCCTTGTCCGGCCCGCTGGGTGTGTGAAGACAGGGCCCCGGTGCGGCCCGGCCCGAGGGCGAGCCGAGGGGAGGGGCCTGGTCCGGCTCGGCCGGTGCGTGAGGACTGGGGCCCCGGCCCGGCGCCGCCGCGATGGCCCAGCAGCAGATGACCAGCTCGCAGAAGGCCCTGATGCTGGAGCTGAAATCCCTGCAGGAGGAGCCCGTGGAGGGCTTCCGGATCACCCTGGTGGACGAGTCCGACCTCTACAACTGGGAGGTTGCCATCTTCGGACCCCCCAACACCCTCTACGAAGGCGGCTACTTCAAGGTACCCCCCATCCCTCCCCGACAAGGCTTCTGTGGCGGAGGCCTCCGCGCCCCGCCGCGCTCGGCTGTGTGCGGGGCGGAGAGTGAGTGAGTGGGAGCGCGGGGGAGCGGAGGGGTCGTCACCTCGGCGGCCCCCTTCCCCCACCCTGGAGGCAGGAAGGCCTTGTTCACCCGGGGCCTCTCTTTGTCCTGGGGGCGGGGGTGGGAGGCCAGACTGCCCCGGGAAATAGGAAAGCCGCCCAGGCTAGGGCAGTGACGGCCGGGGGAGGCGGAGGGCTGTCTTTGTTTTGTTTCCTCAACTGAGGGTGTAAAGGGAGAAAGGTGGTCGGTGTCGCCCCTCTCGTGCTGCCGTCGGAACCATCCTTGAGCCGGTTGGAACTGCCCCAGAGGGCAGAGTGACCTGCACTTATTGGATTGGACCTTTCTTTTTTGGGGGGTGGGGTGGGGGAGGGGTATTAGCCTGTTATTCCAGAGGCCGCCGGGTGACCTGACATTTTGAGGATTTGATGGGCTTCTGTGGAGTGGCGGCTCCGACTTGGCGTTCCGGTGGGCGGCAGCGAAGGAGCCCACGGGGGTGCTAAGCAAGGGGACCAGCGTTTCCTTCGCCTCGATCCACTTGAACCTGAATTTAGAAACCCTTTCTGTCCTCCTTCTCTAGTAACTTGTGTGCTGTTTCAAAATGCCCTTTGTCCTCACCCTGCAACCAACTTTACAGGGTTTTTTTGGTGGTGGTTGTTTATTTATTTATGTATGTATGTTCCTCCATGCAGAAGTATCCACAGAGGGTGGAACTTTTTAGGCAGTGCGATTGATAGTTTCCCACTTCGGTGAGACGAAAGGGGCACCTTTTGCTCAGGTGGCTATCTCTAGCAAATCCGCCGTCTCACAGATGAAAAGTATCATCTGAGGTGAGATGGTTTCACTGGGTAGGACTGGCTCCTAGACAGTGACCGAACACGTTGTTTCCATTGTTTTCCAGGACTTGAGGTCATTCTTGAATCCAGTGGATTTAAAAAAATAAAAAAGGATTAATTTTTAATTCCGTGGTAGACAACTCGGTAGTACTGAGGTTATTTTTTTTTAAATTTTATTGTTATGTTTTAAGCTATTTTTGAAGGGGCAAATCACAGATTGAAGGTTAAACTTGACTTAATTTTTAAAAGTGGCTTCTTAAAACATTTATTTTGATTGATTTTAGAGAGAGGGAGGGAGAGAGAGAAACATCAGTTGGTTCTACTTATTTATGCCTTCAGTGGTTGCTTCTTGCGTGTGTCCTGACCTGGGATGGAACCTGCAACCTTGGTGTATCAAGACACCTCTAACCAACTCAGCTTACCTGGCTAGGGCTGAAGGTTGAATGTTTGAAATGGGAGGGTACAGAGACCAAGGGAAGTGAGTGCTTAGGAATGAATCCACTTAGTTTTTTTATTTCCAAAATTAAGTAAAATAGAGGAGTCAGTCAATCGTAAATAAGTTTGTTTTCAAGGGAGGTGGTATCTTGGCAAAAGTTTTAAATGAGTATCTTAAGTCATATCTTATGTGTATTTTTAGGACTACCCAATTACTTTTGTTTTTTTACCCTGCTAAAGGCGGCAGTCTCAGATTCAGGCATGAAATTGGGTCAACGTTGTAGAAAATTGAAGAATTAATTGATAAGGAAATGTTTAGTCATCAACTATCTAATAAAAATTTAAATAAAAAGGCGTTCAGGATATTCTATAATAAGAGTAGTGCCCATACAAACCTTTTGCCTTATCTTTTGTGGTTACCATAAACCATACTTCTTCATATGCAAATACTTAGAATAAACATACAAGTTATTAATTGAGGAACATTCTCTTGTCAAGTATACATTTTCAATTATACGGTACTGGAAAAATTAGTTGACCAAAATGGAATTTATGTGATAATTTCTAGCAGGTAATTTTTTAGCAAAATTTACATGTCAGAATTTAGTGGAATACAATTTTTTCTTCTTCTTTTCAAGATTTTATTTATTATTTCTAGAGAGAGGGGAAGGGAAATAGGCAGAGAGGGGGAGAGAGAGACATCAATGTATGGTTGCCTTTCACCTGCCTCCAGCTATGGACCTGGCTGGAGATCTGGCTTGCAACTTGGTTGGTTAAATGCCCTGGCTGGGTAATTGAACCAGTGACCTTTGGGTTCACTGGCCTGCGGGACCTTATCCACTGTGCCACCAGCCAGGGCTTGAATAAAATTTAATTAAAAAAAAACTATTGCTTTCCAAAAAGTATCATTAATAGTGGAGATAAATGGGTACTAGTTAGAATAATCTAACTCCAGTGGAATTTGTTAAAAAAAATATTTTCAAATTATAATATTTTTGCTTAAGTAATTGTGAAGGAATGTGGAGAGCCCTCTCAGTTTGGAATAGGTAGCATGTAAAAAGGATTCCCTTTAGCATACGTTGATTTAAATTAAATGCTTTTTAATCTTAGCCCTATTTAACAAGAATAGTTTAATCTCCAGTTTGGTTGTGTTAGATTTCTTTCTTTTTTTTTTTTAAAGATTTTATTTCATTATTTTTAGAAAGAGGGGAAGGGAGAGAGGCAGAGAGACATCAATGTATGTTTGCGTTTCACCTGCCTCCAGCCACAGACCTGACTGGAGACCTGGTTTGCAACCTGGTTATGTGCCCTGGCTGGGGAATCGAACCTGCGACCTTTGGGTTCCCTGGCCGGTGCCTTAACTACTGTGCTACCAGCCAGGGCCTAGATTTCTTTTTTTTTTAATGTTTTATTGTTTATGCTATTACAGTTGTCCCAATTTTTCCCCTTCACTCCCTCTGCCCAGCCTGCCCCCCCATTTCTTTATTTTTGAGTGTTTTTACCTTTAATTATGATGTAAAAATGCATGAAAATCCTTAAGCAGATTTTTGTTTTAATCATGTGAGAATTTTGCTTAATTTCATTTTCTTCCAATTTTTCCCTTATTGTATGGCCCTTTATCCCAAAATCCTTGTTGGAAACCAGCAAATTTATGCTCATGAGCAGTTAATGCTAGTGATAAGTATTAAACCATTGTTTTCAATTTCACTGCTTTTGTCTTAAAACGACGACTTTAGTGTGTTCTACTATGGCTGCAGTTAAAAGTTGGCGCAGAACTTTCCCCACTACTAATCTTCCTTATCAAATTATAGTCTTTCAACATTTAATATCATTTCTTTTTTTTTTTTTAAGATTACTTATTTATTTTTAGAAAAAGGGACAGGGAGAGAAACATTGATATCTCTTGTATGCACCCTGACCAGGGTAGGAACCCACAACACAGTCATGGGCCCTGACCAGGAATCATCTTTCAACCTTCTGGTTCACAGGCCTGCATTCAGTCTACTGAGCTATGCCACCCAGGGCCTCTTTTTTCTGTATTTTGCATAATAGTTCCTGAAGACAGTGGGATTGTCAGGTCATTTTTTTTTTTTTAAATTAAAATTTTTACTTATTAGAGAAACAAATTTCTATTTGTTGTTCTATTTAAGCATTCATTGGTTGATTCTTGCATATGCAAGAATCACATACAAGTGTGATTCACAGTATGTGCCCTAATCAGGGATTGAACCACAATCTTGGCCTCTCAGGAGGGATTACACTCTAACCAGCTGAACTACCATGTCAGTCATTCTTTAAATTTCTTCATACTGGAACTCCTTCAACTTGTACACACTATTAGGCTTCTAACTGATCTTTTTATTATGAAATAGTTGTCTCCAGTTTGTTTTAACTATGGCATCTGTCGTGCTAGAGACTTGTGAGACCGTTTTTGACAATTATTTTTGATTCATTCTTCCTTATTTACTTTTTAATATCTAGAATCAAAAGAATTCTTAGCTTCTGAGGGTGTGGATGTATGGTAGGTGAAGGTGGTATTTTCTATCTGTTTTTTTGCTTATTATAAAATCTTTTTTGTGGCCTTGCTATTTTTTTGTCCAGTTTCTTCTTACTGACTTATCAGCAGGATTTCTGTGCTGCTTTGAATTTTTCCTCTAAAGTCAATCAGTACAAAACACAAAGTAGGAAAAGATGGCTTAGAACACTGAGAACACCAAAATTGCTCCAGTTGTGAAGCAAGTTGGATTTTATTAGGTTACTGGAAAAGTAAATTATTGATCAAGCCAGCAGTTTATGATGACTTTTAATAAGTTCACCACATTCCTTTAAAAAATAACTATCAAAAAATTTTTGGTAATGATCTCAATGTGGCTACGAACTTCTTGGAGCTACCATGTTAATCATCTAAAACACAAGTGGTGAACACAAGGCCTTCGGCCCTCCACCTTGTTTTATCCAGCCTGGCACCATATTTCTACCTGGCTCCCTTAACTGTTAAGAAGGAGTAGTTACATTTATACAGTCCTAACGTTACATTCGGCCCTTTGAGGGCAACCTCGAGGCTGATGTGGCCCCTGGTGAAAATGAGTTTGGTACCCTACTCTGAAAGCATGGATAGCAGTGAGCCTGGGGATCTGAAAATGAGAGGGCCTCTTTCATAATGTGTATAATATGAAAGTTTAAATGGTAATATAGAATACCCTTTTATTACTCTGTAATCTTAAAATGTAGTTGAAACAGTTATTTTAAAAAAGTGATTTTTAGTCTTCTTGCTATTTGGATCTGTTTGAGAAATTGATGAATTTTCTGTAGAAAAAACAAAATAGTTTCTGTACATTTTCAGAGGGTTAACTGAGAAACTAAGGAACCCTTTTGGGGAGATTTTTTTTTTTTTTTTTTTAGATTTTATTTATTATTTCCAGAGAGAGGGGGAAGGGAGAGAGGGAGAGAAACATCAATGTATGGTTGCCTTTCACCTGCCTCCAGCTACAGACCTGGCTGGAGACCTGGCTTGCAACCAGGTTATGTTACCCTGGCTGGGAATCGAATCAGTGACCTTTGGGTTCACAGGCCGGCACCTTATCCACTGAGCCATCAGCCAGGACTTGGGGGAGATTTTTATAGGCAACTGAGAAGTAACTTTAAAATTATGAAAGTAACATTATTTAAAAATAATTATATAATGACTTAGTTAAAAACTTCCTATTTTGAAGTTTTTCCTCATTCATTTTGAGAATACCTCTTAGGGCTTTTAGCTGTAGCTTTTTCTGGAAGTTGAAGTTGTCTTGAGTGAGTTAAAGTGAACTAAGGCCACAGTGTAAATTGAAACACAGTTAATGTCCAATGGTTTTGGGTACTAAATGTAATTTTAGTGCTCCCCCTCACCCTTCCATGGCAAATATAGCACCTCAGTATTTTATAGAGTGTGCTTTCACCTTATTGATTCCAAGATGCATATTTATCTAGTTTTTAACTTCTCTGAAATTGGGTGTGTCTTAGAAACCTTATAAAGTCTTAACAGTTGTCATCAGTTCCCTGGCACTTGTGACCTAGTTGTGAAAGGACTTTTCATTGAAATCTTTTAAAAAGAAAATTCTCACCCAGGGATATATGTATAATGATTTTAGCAAGAGGGGAAGGGAGGGAGGGATGGAGAAGGGAGGTGGGGATAGAAAGAAGAGGAACATGCATCTGTTGCCTCCTGTGTGTGCCCTGTCCTGGGATGGAACCTACAACTTTTCTGGTGCATGGGGAGATGGTCCAGCCAGCTGAGTCATCTGGCCAGGGTGCATTGAAATCTTCTGATAATTTTTGTAAATGCTAGCATCTGTGCCTTAAATTTGATATTAAAAATATTTTTTTTAATAAGAGAAAGTTTATTTAGAAAGTCACAAAGGTAGAAAAAGTGGTCGTAGAAGAAAGGGGCTCAAGAAACAAGGATGCAAGTGAAGGGGCCCTTGGAGCTTAGGAGAAAGGTAAAGATAGCATGCCTTGGGGGAAGAGGAAGGGGACAAGAAGGGGAACTGGAAAGGCATGGGCTTGCTCTTGAGAGGGAGAAACCAGTAAGGATTATTCTTGAACAAAGGATCTGGGCCTTAACATATTCTTGGCAGCTTGTTGATTCCTGTTTCAGATATTTGAATTAATAAACAGTATTTATTGAGCACTCATCAAATAGGCAAAACACTGTAGGAAGAGTTACTACCTTATAGATCGTAAGGGAAAGTATAAGGATATTGATAAACTCACAGATTTTATAAATGATCTTCATAAAAATGTAGACTTTAAACTACAAATGTGAAGTGAGGTGTTGATAAAATTGTAATTGTAATTAAAATCAGAGCTTTTAAATTTTAAGGCCTGTTAGAATACTTGTCAACATTAACACAATCTATTATGATAAAATGTTCTATTCCATCTTTGGAGCTTATTGGTGGCCACAGTCTTAAGGTTGTAGGGGAACCTTTCTTTTGGAGACAAGTGAAATAAAGGAGGTCATCTAAGAAACTGGTCCACCTCTGCTAATCTTGTCATGGGAAAATAGCAATGAGGAAGAGTTATAAATTCAGAGATTAGGACTATGGAATTTTGTCTTCCTGAAAGATATTAAAAGACTTAGTTCTTTTATGTTCCTTAATTTCTTCTGAACTATTTTACATACAGTTACTACATAGATGTCCAAGTTAGACTGAACCTCTTTCAATCTCTTCTGTCAATACAGAAATATTTTATTTCAACTTTATTCAGGGACAAATTGACATTCAGAATTTATGCTTAATGTACCTTTAAATTGATTCTGAAGCAAATAGAATGGTAGAGATAATTTTAGTTCACATTGCCAATGTATAATATTAGATACGTATTCTTTTATATGAGAATTAGAAAATTCAGATTTTGGGTAGATACGTTAGAAAGTGAATAGTTATTTATGAATAGTCCACTTTATACACCTTTACTTCATTTTTTAAAAAAATATTTTATTTATAGTATTTTATTCATTTACTTTTAGAGGAGAAGGAGAGAGAAACATCAATGTGTGGTTACCTTTTGTGTGCCTCCAACTGGGGGTCTGGCCCACAACCCAAGTATGTGCCCTGACTAGGAATCAACCGGACACCCTTTGGTTCATAGGCTGGTGCTGAGCCACACCAGTCAGAGCTATGTATTTATTTTTAGAAAGTGAGGAAGAGAGAGAAAAACTTAACATGAGAATTATCTGTTGGTTGCCTATACCTGCCCCAGCTGGGAACTGAACCCAAGAAACCAGGCACATGTGCCCTGACCAGGAATTGAACTGGTGATCTTTCACTTGGTAGGACAATGACCAATCAACTGAGCCACATTGGTCAGGGTTCATTTGTTTTAATAACAAATATAAAAATTGTTTCTTGTCATACAGATGATACATTGAATTATTACTGTAAACCTGTTGGCAAGGTAAGTAGAATGAGCACTTACAACATGCCAAAACTTTGAATGCTATATCTAATTGCACATACATGCTACTATCCTTATTAGTACAGTAATACAGGTATTAGCAGCTAACATTTATTGCTTACTATGTGCCACATACTTTACTCAGAGTATCTCATATAAGTCTCCTGTGAGGTGTGGTTACTGTTATTTACATTTTATGTACATAAGTGTTCACTTACCATCTTTGATATGTTTTATGACTTTCAGCAAGTTGACACAATAAAACCAGTTTTACCGTAAGCTAATTGATAAAAAAAGAATTAACTTTCTGTGGCATCTCATTAATGATACAACAAACAGTATTGAATTAAATTAACTTAATTGGAGGACCTAATTTTGGTCAACAATGGACCACATGTACAGTGGTAGTCTCGTAAGATTGTAGTGGACCTGAAAAATTCCTATTATCTGGTGACATTGTAGTACAATGCGTAATTTACACGTTTGTGATGCTACTGGTGTAAACTTGCGCTGCCAGTTTTATAAAAGTATAGTATGTATAATTATGTACAGTACATAATACTTGATAATAAGTAACTCTTAAATGGTTTATGTATTATTATACTATTTCACATTATTTTAGAGTGTACTATTTCTACTTATAAACATGTTTTGCAGCTCTGATGGGTAGCTCAGTGAATAAGTGGCCAGCCTGTGAACCCAAAGGTCGTTGGTTCGATTCCCAGCCAGGGCACATGACCAGGTTGCAAGCCAGGTCTGTAGCTGGAGGCAGGTGAAAGGCAACCATACATGGATGTCTCTCCCCCTCTTTCCCTTCCCCTCTCTCTAAAAATAATAAATAAAATCTTTAAAAGAATGTTTTGCTATTAAACACTATGCCATGTTATACCTGCAGCAGCCTTAAAATCCTAGGCTTACCATGTCTCTTGATTGCATCATTTTACTTGTGTTTGATAAAATTTTGTGCTGTTTGTTCATCATGGCCCCTAAGTATACAAAATCACTGCTAATGCTACCCTTAAGAAACCATGCCAAATCATTGACCTGGAAATGAAATTAGAGTGATTAAGAACCATAAAGGTAGAAAATCAGTGATGGTTATATTCACCAGTTAGGTATGCCCCATTTCACTGTAGCTACATTCTTGAAGAACAAGAACAAAGTGATAGAAGCTGTTATAGGATCTGCTTTATAGAAGGCAACGAGACCTTAAAAATATTCGAGACAGGCCCTAATATCAGACATGGAGAAATATCTGATAACGTGAATTGAAGACCAGACACAGACGTATATCCCTCTCAGCGCTATGATGATTGTTGCCTAAGCTAAGCAAAAAGTTTATTTGCAATGTTGAAAGAAAAGGCTGGACTCAACTATAATGCTGACTTTACTGCTAGTTATTGGAGGTTTAAAGATTCATTATATAATGAAAAGTGAGTGTTGTATCCAAGAGAGCTGATGTGAAGGAGGCTGAAGATTTGTTGCAAACTTTATTATTTTTTAATTTAATTTTATTATTGTTTTATTACATCCATCCCCTTTTTCCTTCCCTCTGTCCCCTTCCCCACCCACTCACTACCCTCCAAAGTCAGTCCTACTTGCTGTCCATGTCTTTGGTTCTTCCATGCTATTCTTTGACTAAACTACTCCCCTTCTTTGCCTCCTCCTCCCCCCTGCCCCATGCCCATTGAAGGTCTATTTATTGTATTCATGTATCTGCTTCTGTTTTGCTTATTTGTTTGTTTTCATTATTGTACTGAAATGGGTGAGATCATCTGGTATTTGTCTTTCACTGACTGTTGCAAACTTTAGATGTATTGATTGTGAAGAAAAATTACTTAAACAGAGCAAATATTCAATATGGATGAAACCTCCCTATTCTGAGAACACATCCCTGAAAGGACTTTTCATCCACGAGGAAGGCCAAGTCAGTGCCAGGTTTCAAGGTTTTTAAGGACAGAACAATCTTTATTGGGGGCCATGTTGCAGGTTACAAATTGTGGTATGGCATAGTAAGAACCCCAGGACCTCCAAGCATATCAGTAAGTACATAACTGCCAATGTACTACAGGAACAGTGAGAAGTCATTGATGACCAAAACTTCCTCTTCCAAGATGACTTTTTGGATTGCTGTGCCAGTGAAATGAAAAAGTACTGTTTGGAGAATAATATGAGGTCTGTGATGAAACTATTCAACCATGTAATATGGAAAATAAAGATATTTATTGAAGAAGATAAAAGAAACATAGTACATAGGAAAGTGATGCCTTAGCCCCCTTCAAAGTAGGCATCTTGGGACCTCATAGAGCTCTCCCAATGCCATTAGCTGCCCTGTTACATTTTCCTGACTCTTATCAATGGTCTCAGATTTCTTCCAAAGGTGATTTTAGTTTCAGGAAAAGCTAGAAGTTGCAGGGTGCCAAATCTGAGCTATATGTAGGAGGTCTGAGTCACCTGGGTGATTGGATGTTTTGCCAAAAAACTGCACAAGACATTATGCATGGATGGACATGTTGTCATGATGAAGCTGCCAATCACCAGTTGCTCATAGCTGCAACTGAATTATCTGAATACTTTGGAGAAGTGTTCAAGCTTAATGCAAAACTTGATGCATATTTATTGCTCTACTTGCTTAGTCATTTTTAATGCTCACTTAATAGCATCTACTGCCCTCACTGACTAGTATAGTGAAGTCGTCATTGTCCATGCATGTTCTGGTCCAATGCCAGGTTGCATTGATGCTGCACAAACAGTTCCCATGGTTGGACTTTTTCTGGATAGCCTGTGTATACCTTTTAAGATGTTTATTGTTGATCAAGTTCCTGAACACTCTCTTTATTGGTGATCTTCATCCCAATATCAGTGTGGTGTTTCTCCCTCCAAACACTTATTTCCTTGATCCAACTAATAGATCAAGGAATTGCAGGGGGCCTGTGATCAATTGGCAATAACTTTGCATCTCCTTATTTCACATGCTTCTTGTTAACTTTGAAAAACTGTTTCTAAAATTATCATTTAACATCATTGTTTCAGATATAAAGTATTAAATTCTGAGCAACTGTCATGTCAAAGGAATATAATGTTAGAGCAATCATAATTTCTGAACTGTGTGCAGGATGAACTGCCAAGGAAATTGCGGACTTCAATAACATCCCCTTACATACAATTTACAATGTAAAGAAGGTGTATGATGCTGATCCTGATGTCGCCACACCAACAAGGAAAACACATAAGGTACTCAAGGATTGCACAAGTTGAGATAATTGTGTACGGAATCCAAATTATCAGTGAAGATCCAGGATGTGTATGTACCTTGCTGTTTTGAGAGAAGTAGTTGTACTGTGGATGTCATTTTTATCTTTCAACAAGATGGTGCACCAGCACATAATGCCAACAAGGGGCAAGAATTTCTTATGTCAATATTCCTGAATTCTGGTCAAAGGAAATCTGGCTACGTAGTTCACCAGATGCAAATCCTTTAGACTATTAAGTATGCAGCATTTGTGAGAGGTTAATAAACAAGCTCATTCCAATAAAGAAGCTGTTAAAGCTAAGATTGAAAACATTATGATGCGCATGGATAAAGAAAAGTTAATTAAAGCATGCTCAAGATTCTGAAGTCAAATCAAGTCTATTATAGAAGCAAATGGAGACTTTCTTTGAACAATTAAAAAAATAGTGACTTTATGTATTTAAGAATAAATTTACTTCAAAATATGACACTTATGGTATGTTGTTTATGTTACCAAAGTTTTGCCAGTTGATCATGCACACCCTATATGTATAATATAGAGCAGCTTTTAAGGCCTTTTAACCAAGGATGATCTTTGCCTAGGCTCTTGCTGTAACTGAGGAAACCACATGCAATTCTGGAAGGATACAACATCTATGACTTGCCTCAGGAAACCTTGCTTGGGCTTGGGCTGATGCCACCAAGCAGTGTATGAATGGAATCTGTCTGGAAGAAGATACTTAAGAGGTTCATCTATGACTTAAAAGGATTTGTCAAGCAAGAGGGTTGCAAAAATCAACAAGGCTGTTGAGATGGCAAACAACTTTAACCTGGGTGTGGATGAGGATGACATTGAGGAACTCCTTAAGGTAGTTCCTAAGGAATTGATTAATAAGCAGTTGTTGGAATTGGAATAGGAACACAGAGCTAAAGAAGATGCAAGAGAAAGAAACTGCAGGAGAAGAAAAAGGACTTCCAAAAAATTTTATATGGAGAATTTGGCAAAATCTTTTATAGACCTCAATAAGCTCCTTAAAATGTTTGAAACATGGACCTTAATACTGTAAGGTTTTCATTAATAGAAAGGAATGTTTATGGTATAATATACACTTATTGTTAGCAAGATTATGAAAAAAAAATCGAGCAAACCAGCATGGACATATATTTGAAGAGAGTGACATGACACCTCAAGAAGAACCTGAGCCAGGTCCTTCAGGAGGCTTTGTATAAGAAAACATTTTTGCCCTGGCTGGTGTCGCTCAGTGGGTTGAATATCGGCCTGCGAACCAGAGGGTCACTGGTTTGATTCATGGTCAGGTCACATAACCTGGGTTGCAGGCTAGGTCCCCAGTTGGGGGCATGTGAGAGGCAACTAACCGATGTTTCTCTCCATCTTTCTCACTTCCACTTTAAAAAAAAAAAAGAAAATCTTTAAAAAAGAGAGAAGGCATTGTATAAGTAGGTGACAGCTCTGTGTGTATTATTGCCCCTGAAGACTTTACAGGGGGACAATTTGTGGAGGTAGAAGATAGTGATAGATGCCTCAGTCTCTGTGTAGGCCTAGGCTAATGTGTATGCTTGTGTCTTAGTATTTTTTATTTTTGTTTATTTATTTTTCCCCTCTGTGTCTTAGTATTTTTTAAATTGTCTTTTTAAAATCTTTGGCCACCCTGGCTGGTAGCACAGTGGTTAAGGCGCCGGCCTGCGAACCCAAAGGTTGCAGGTTCGATTCCCCAGCCAGGGCACATAACCAGGTTGCAAACCAGGTCTCCAGTCAGGTCTGTGGCTGGAGGCAGGTGAAAGGCAACCACACACATTGATGTCTCTCTCCCTCTCTGCCTCTCTCCCTTCCCCTCTTTCTAAAAAATAATGAAATAAAATCTTTGGCCAAGGACATTTTATTCATTGTTTTTAGAGAAGAAGGAAAAAGGAGAAACTTTCAGTTGCCTACTGTATATGCCTGGACCATGGATTGAACTCGCAACCTAGTTCTATGCCCTGACCAGGAATTGAATCCATAATCTTTTGGTTATGGGACAACACTCCAATAAACAGAGCCTATAGAGTGAGGATATAAAGAAAGAAATATTTTTAGCCCTGGCTGGTGGCACAGTGGATAAGGTACTGGCCTGTGAACCTAAAGGTCCCTGGTTCAGTTCCCAGCCAGGGCACATAATCAGATTGCAACCAGGTCTCCAGCCAGGTCTGTCTGGAGGCAGGTGAAAGGCAACCATACATTGATGTCTCTCTGTCTGTCTCCCTCTCTGCCTCTCTCCCTTCTCCTCTCTCTAAAAATAATAAATAAAATCTTTAAAAAAAGAAAAATTATTGTATAGTTGTTTTCAGTGTGTTTATGTTTAAAGCTAAGTGTTAGTCCAAGAGTCAAACAGTTTTAAAAAATTGTTCATGACAAGTAAAGTTACGGTAAGCTAAGATTAACTTGTTGAAGAAAAAAAATTTATAAGTGTGGCCTAAACAGACAGTATTTATAAAATCTACTATAGTGTAATGTCCTCAGCCTTCCCATAAACTCACCACTCCCTCACTGATGCACCCAGAGCAACTTCTAGTCCTTCATGTAGCCTTGTCTAGGGGGCAGAAACAGTCTAAGTTTCTGTAAGGGCACTCTGATGTTTGCACAATGACATAATTACCTAATGGTTTTGTTAAATGACACATGATTGTATAGAGAGACTGTCACAGCTCACTTAACTTGCCCAGGTAGAAAGTTGTAATACCAGACTGTTTGACTCTAAAGCCTGTGTTATTCTATTACTGAGATCTTTCAACACGTAGAATGATGTTTGGTGTATAAAAGTGAAACTATAAGAAAATCAAATTTAAGCATTTTACAAGGACTTACTTTAAATTGTACTTGTTTATTTTAATTTTTTTTTTTTGTACTTAAGTTTAAAGGTCGCAAAAGTTATTATCTTCCCTTCCATATGGGGAGAGATTGTTATGGTTTCAGTTTATATCTTTTAAATTCACTGGCCTGGCTGGTGGCTCAGTAGATAAGGCACCGGCCCGCGAACCCAAAGGTCGCTGGTTCGATTTCCCAGCCAGGGCACATAACCAGGTTGCAAGCCAGGTCTCCAGCCAGGTCTGTAGCTGGAGGCAGGTAAAAGGCAACCATACATGAATGTCTCTCTCCCTCTCTGCTTCTCTCCCTATCCCTCTCTAAAAATAATAAATAAAACCTTTAAGGAAACAATAGAGGCCGCGCGCGGAGAGCGAGCTCCCGTGGACTCCCCGCCCCTCCCGCAACGGTAGACCTCGGGATCCCCCTGGCTTGCCTGCCCGCCATGGCCGACAAGGAAGCAGCCTTTGATGACGCAGTAGAAGAACGTGTGATCAACGAAGAGTACAAAATATGGAAAAAGAACACCCCTTTTCTTTACGATTTGGTGATGACCCATGCTCTGGAGTGGCCCAGCTTAACTGCACAGTGGCTTCCAGATGTAACCAGACCAGAAGGGAAAGATTTCAGCATTCATCGACTTGTCCTGGGGACACACACGTCGGATGAACAAAACCA
>PVIW01010389.1:0-44531 GCA_004026585.1 Noctilio leporinus
AGGCCTATTCTTTGTATTCATATACTTGGTTCTGTTTTGCTTGTTGTTAGTTTTGCTCATTATTGTCCCGTAATGGGTGAGATCATATGATATTTGTCCTTCACTGACTGGCTTATTTCACTAAGCATAATACTCTCCAGTTCCATCCATGTTGTTGCAAAGGGTACAAGTTCCTTCTTTCTTTCTGCTATATAGAATTACATTGTGTATATGTACCAAAGTTTTTTGATCCAATCATCCACTGATGGGCACTTAGGCTCAACACCAGGGAGACAGACAGCCCATTAAAAATGGGCAAAGGACCTGAACAGACAACTCACTGAGGAAGATATACAAAGGGCCCAGGGGCATATGAAAGAATGCTCAACATCACTAGTCATCAGAGAGATGCAAATTAAAACTGCATTAAGATACCACCTCACACCTGTCAGAATGGCAATCATCAACAAATCAACAGACAAGTGTTGGCGAGGATGTGGGGCAAAGGGAACCCTCATACACTGTTGGTGGGAATGTAGGCCGGTGCAGCCACTGTGGAAAACAGTATGAGGTTTCCTTTAAAAACTAAAAATGGAACTGCCTTTTGATCCAGCAATTCCACTACTTGGACTATATCCAAAGAATCCTGAAACACCAATTCATAAGAACCTATGCACACCTATGTTCATAGCAGCACTATTTACAATAGCCAAGTGCCCATCAGTGGATGATTGGATCAAAGTATAGCTTTTTATAGAGAATGCTTTAAGGTGATGACAGAGGATACAACCAAGAAAAATGATTGCATTTACATTCTTTAATTTCTTTGTAACTCTAAGTACCTATTGATTTATTGTGGCTTTGTTCCCCCAAGTGTTATCTCTGCTTTGATACTTGCATTTCTAACTTTTTTTTTTTTTTGCTACCACTATTTGTAGAAAGTAGCCACAGGGAAGGTACCTGTATTCCTTATGAGATTGAATAAATAAATCATTTGCCTTTTTGAGGAAAAGAGCAAGTAATTTCCTCACCTTCTGTGATTCCCCTCTTTTTGTGCTGCTTTGATAGATCTCACAGCTCCTCTAGACTTCCTCCTTCTGTTGTGCTAAAATAATTTCTCATTAGCCTGGCAGTCAACACAAAATTAATGCCACTGCAGCAACAGCTAGAGCTGAGGCTGGGGGTTTAAGTGACTGAGAACACCAGATTAAAAGAACTAGAAGACAAAATCTTTACTCTCAATAAGTTGAAATATTAGAGCAACAAGGCACATAGGAAGTAATGAAACTGAGCAATGTGTCACCAGGTGCCAGTTGACATAGGACAGATTGAGGAAACAATGGCTGGAGGGGATAAGGCTTGTAGGAGGAGATGTTGATCCTGAGGATGACTTGAGTGATTCTCCTCAAGAGAAAGAGCCCTGTGGGTGACCGGAGAGGAAGGAGTCAGGCATGCAATGGAAGGGTGCATACATGAGTCCCACATAAACTTTCTGAACTTGCTACAAAGACAATGGGGAGTGATGCAAGGTCGACTTTTTTTGGAAGGGAGTGAATAATGAGGGAAAAGGATTCAAGCGAGGAATGTGCCACAGCCTTTTAGTGCATCAGACTGTTTACACGTCACTCCATCAATTATGTCTTCATGACACATGCTGAGAGACAGATGTTGTTCTCACTTTGTAGATGATCAAACTGAAGGTCTGGGAGATTAAATAATTTCACCAATGCTCACGCAGAGACATGTGGTGGAACCAGGGGTTGGTCTCATTCTCTGTGGGCTCTAGCTTCTAAATGCATCATTTTTGATGTAATTATATAAAATTCTTCTTACCTACAACCATGTTACCAATAGGTATATATATATTTATATTTGTACTTCATAGAAAAATCTCTCCCACTCTCACTTTAGAGTAAAACACTACCATCAACATATTAGTAGATCAAAGCAAAGAAATGCAAAAATCACTTAAATATAAATTATATGCAGATCACCAGTATTTGACTATATATTTTGAAAGTGTTTATATATCTAAAGAAAAATGTAATAATCAGAATACTGGTCTTTTACAAGGAGGTAGACATGGGCTGTCACTGCCAGTGTCTATTCTAGCACTGATCCAAGGAACTGGCCTATCCAGACTCATTAACAGACCCTCCATGACTCAGGCACTTCAGTCTCTACCATTAGACATGTTCTTCATCTTTAAAACCCTATATTTCTCTTTCTGATTCACTGCTCACCAAGGCACCTTTGGCTAAATCCCCATAAAATTTCTACAGAGGGAGAATGAGCTGATCCTATGAGCAGTTACATTTCTCACTGTAGTAATAAATTGGGATGGAGTTTATGCAACAGCTTGGAACTCCGCTGCTATGAATTCACTCTTCAGAGGTGGCTTCATTGCGTGGGTGTGGAAAGGTCAAGTGCCTGGACCTGCACTTCAGAGAATTCCCCTTCTGGGGAACTTTTGGCCACTAACTGGACACCACAAGATAGTCTTGTGTTGAGAGTGATTTTTCCTCTTGGAACTTCTGTAGTGATGTTGCAACAATCAATCATATGTGGTATTCAGATTTCCAAGTTAAGCATAATATACATCATGGTGATGTTACAGGAAGAATTGAAATAATATTGTCCATGTAAAGACACAAGTGAAATATTACATGGACTGTATATTAGGCCAGAATTTAATGTATAAACACTTCATGTGGAAAATCTTTAGAGGTTGATATATATATACTGAAGTTTCTTTCCTATAGTTTTTTCTTATGTCTGGAGAAATACCAAATAATAATAAATATGTATGTGTCCTAGTTAGAGTTCTAAACAGCATGATATTTTGCTCATGGTTCTTTTTTATTGTGGTTAACTTATTTGGAAATGTGAGTGACTTCACCAACTATGATTCTATCAGGATGTACTTTTTTGTGAAAAGGTTATTTCTATTTTTGAAGAATTTCTATTCTTCAAAATAGAATGGAGATAGAATTGGAGAAGGGGAGGACATTTTAAAGTGTGGAAATATGAGGAAATCTCAGAGTTTGTAATCAATTCAGGGGTCCCCTTTGGGGAGAGGAAATAAAGAGAAGGGGGCAGAGACTTGCTGAGGGAAAAGGAGAGATGGAAAAGCAAAAAGAATGTTTTTTCTGTTAACTATATCCTACATGATAAATGTCTCTTGGGTATTTGAGTATTTATTGAAACAACTGATTAACTCATTTATTGCTTTCCAGTTTCCCTGTTGCTCTCTTCCTATTCTTATTTGCTAAAACGTTGAGTGTCCTTACATCTGGGAAGTACATCTGGCAAGAAAATGCTTATGATTCCTTTGCTGGTATTCAAAGCAGAAATTCTCAAGCTGCTAGTCGGCTGTTTGGGGAGACAGACCTTCTCATTAAAGGGCCTTGTTCATGCTGTTTGGAACTGACTTCAGGGCCATAATCCCCCTGAGAAAACAGTAGTCAGCTTAAGTATTCCCTTGATTATTGTTTACTCATGTACATTTTTATTATCATTTCAGCCATTTTATGTGGTCATTAATTACTGTAAAACTGAACTTCAGTTCATTTTCAGTTCTTTTGGAATCCTATAGCTATGACTGTCCTGTATCTCCTTGAAATACAAATGTTCCTTGTCCAACATTGTATTCATTTTACCAGAGGCTGGCGATTCTATTCTCAAATTAATGATCTGCTTATTTAGATGGTGACTATGGTCCTCAGAAGCAGAGGAAAAACATTTGTTGAATCTGACAGCCTGAGACATGATTTGTGTGTAGCCGTTGTTCAGGAGACTGCAAAGACTCTGAACCATTTAGATGAACGTATAAGGCCCGGTGGGCAGCCCCCTCTCTCAGCAAGCCCTTCTCCTGACACAACCAGAGTGCTTGGGATTCCAGTTTTAGCATGATCTCACAGAGAGGCAAGGTTCTCATTATTTTAGGAAGCAGTCAAGGCCATTGTTGGACAGTGACCTAAAATCTGTCTTGCAGCAATGACCTGTTCTTTTCCCTTGGAACAAGATAAAACTGAGCTGGTCAGCTTCCATATATTCCCAAGGGTAAAATGGCCCGTTCAAACTACCTCTCAACCCCTGCTGGGGAAGGAGACACTTGAGTATTTTGGTTCCCTTGCCAAGACCATGTCAACTATGATGCAACTTTTGAGGTCTATTATGTCCCAGGCACAATTAGAGTCTTTAATGTATATTTTCTAATCCTCATCAGAACTCTGTACTGTGTACTTTACCTTTGAAATAGAGACACCAAAATGGTAAATCAAAACATTGAATAACCACCTAAGATAACCATCTAAGATAAGTGGTTCATGTGGGAGATTCTGGTAGTTCTGTTTAAATCAAAGCATATATTCTTTTCATCCACGTCATGGGTTCTCTGTAGTATCTTGCACTAATTAACGTTTGCTTCTAGAGGAATTATGTGCTGCATAAGATAATTTCTAGGTTTCCACCTTCCTGGCCATGGCTTCCACCACCACTAGGATGTACTCCAAATACCAGTATCTCAATATTGAAATGCAGATCCAAGCATGATCTATACATGGGTGAGCTAACAAGCAGGTTTTCCATGAAACATAACTGTGCCACATATTTCTATAAATGCAGATTACATTTAAAGCAATATATCTTAGTTTTACTGAAGAGATTCCTGTTTTTGCACCATAGATGTGTATGGTTAAAAATGTCCACTTCTCAAAATAATAATTTTAAGTGCATAAATTTAAATTCATGAAATTGTAAACCAACAGTTATGTTAAGATGCAGTTATCAAAGTATTGAAAAGATATTTGTAGTTTAGCATTATATGTGTGTATTATACATTTATTTATTATGTATTATTGTCAAGATTTTATAGTTGGCCCAATAATTATCTTAATTGTTAACTAGTGAAGCATAAATACCATTTTGAGACATATATAATTGTCATGTAAGAGGAAAATAGAATGGGTAGGTAGGGAGGGGGACAGAGGGGAGCAAAAAGGGGATGGATGCAATACAACAATAATAAAATTTTTTAAAAAAAGAGGAAAATAATTGTGATTACTATTGTTGACAAAGTTATAGGTACTGCTAATACTAGTGTGGTATTGTCTACATTCATAATGGAAAAAATGCTAAATTTCAATCAGAGATTAGTGAAAATAACAATATTATTTTTTCCATCTTCAGGTTGACAGACCCCATTGAATTCTATCCACAGACCACTTAGAATGCATACTTCATCTCTAGTTAATTAAAATTACCAAGGCTTTTAATAAAAACAATATATCTATGCAATTATTTAACTCATAAGCAAAACTCAATGTTTATCCTTTTAAAGTTTGATGTTATTCTTTTAAGTATATTTTATTGATTGTGCTGTTACAGTTGTCCCAAATTCCTTTCTCTTTGCTCCCCAAAGGGAAGACCCCATTCCCTCCTGCAGTCCCATCCCTCTTAGTCATGTCCATAGGTCGTGTATAGAAGTTCTCCAATTTCACCCTTTTCTCTTTTATACCTAACTTCTCCCTGTCTATCTTGTACCCATCAATTATCTTTCCTAATCCTTGCACCATTTCCCCATTTCTCCCCTCCCCATTTTCCCTCTCAGCTGATAACCATCCCAATAATCCTCATACCATTCTGGTCCTATACTGGTTGTTTACTTAGTTTGTTTTTGTTTTCATTTTTATTTTTTAAGTTCTGTTGGTGATAGCTGTGAGTTTGTTATCTTTTTAATGTTCATATTTTGATCCTCTTTTTCTTAAATTAGTCTTTTTAATATTTCATATAATAATGATTTGGTGATGATGAACTCCTTTAGCTTTACCTTATCTGGGAAGCACTTTGTCTGCTCTTCCATTCTAAATGATAGCTTTACTGGATAGAGTGGCCTTGGTTGTAGGTCCTTGCTTTCCATCACTTTGAATACTTCTTGCCAATACCTCTTGCCTGCAAAGTTTCTTTTGAGAAATTAGCTGATAGTCTTATAGGAACCCTTTTGTAGGTAACACTCTTTTCTTGCTGCTTTAAATATTCTTCTTTACCTTTAATCTTTGGTATTTTAATTATGATGTGTCTTGGTGTAGTCTGATTTGGATCTAGCTTGTTTGGGACTCTCTGCACTTCCTGGACTTGTATGTTTACTTCCTTTGCCAAATATGGGGAATTTTCCTTCATTATTTTTTCACACAGTTTTTGATTTCTTTCTTTTCATCTCTTTCTGGCACCCTTATGATTCAGATGTTGGTGTGCTTAAGTTGTCCCAGAGGCTCCTGAGCCTCTCCTCATTTAAAAAAATTATTGTTTCCACTTTCTGTGCTGGTTGACAGTTTATTGCTTCCTTATGTTCCAAACCATTCATTTGAACCCCGTTTTCCTTCCCTTCACTATTGGTTTTGTGTCTGTTTTCCTTTGTTTCATTTGGCCTAGCCTTCATTCATTCTCTTTTGCATTTGATGTACTTAAGCACATCTGTGAAGTCTGTGAGCATCTTTATTATCAGCATTTTAAATTTTGCATCTGTCAGTCTGACAATCTGTTCATCTGTCAGACTGATTATTTCTTTGTTTCTTAGCTTGGCCACTGGGACCTAAATTTGTTCCCTTTTTTGAGCCATATTCTCTGTCTCCTCATCTTGACAGGCTCCTTCATGCCTCTGTGTCTTAGGTAGAGCTGTTGCACCTGTTATGTTATAAGGGGTGAAGCTTTAGGTATTTGTCAGTACAGGTAACCCATTTCACCATGCTGTGGCACTGTATATGGGGAAATAGTCTGAGAAGGAACAATGCTGCTTGCTCACCCCTTTTCCAGGCACTTCTCCTGCTTCCTGTATGGGATTGGCTCCTCTCTAGCTATTGCCCTGTCCATGGTTTCCAGAATGGGTGGTCTGTGGATGTTTCAGGACCATGGAAGCCTCTAAACAAATGTACTCTTCTATGATACTATCCTTAAGATTATCATTTTATTCCATTATTTTAAGTTTTACTTGTTGCTATTTCTCTCAGCTTTAAGGACATATCTTCTATCTTTAGACAACATATCCATTTAAAACAGTAAGACTGGGCTATGGGCTAAGGCCTTCAATAAGATATTAGAAAACACTTTTGTTGATAAAATTCTATTAATAAACACTCTCTTCTAATATAAGTGTCAAGCAGCTGTGAGTCTATATAATTGTACAATCAAGGATGTCATTAGGCCACAGCCAATGCCTTTTGAAATTAAGATGCACTATACTGTACATTCAGTATGGGCATCCCTATACATTTACAATCCAGTAGCTCCACTAAAAAATGATGCCTAATTCATATAACTATGTCTTAGTGATTCATGCCAGCTCCTAGTGTTCACTATGCTATTTTCTAAGCATCTACCCTAGTTAGTATCAAACAAGTCATTCCAGAAAATGACTGGGGATCAACTTCAGGCTTACCACTTCATGAATTATGGAATGAACCCCATTCTCTTTTCTGACAATTGCAGCAACTTCCTTTATAATTAAAAAATAATTTGCTTGGTTCTAAGTATTTTAACTCATTTACACCAATAAAATGAGCATATTGTGTCTTATAATCTAGTCTCCTTCTTCCTTGCTTTTTCTCTCTTCCCTCAGTTTCTCTGTCCCTCCTCCTTCCTGTTTGTTTTATTACTTTTTTCAACACTGCAAAAAGTTTTGATATTGCAATTCCCCTCTTTCCTTTTTCCTTCCTTCCTTCTTTCCTTTCTCCCATCCTTCCTTCTTTCTTTCCTTCCTTCCCCTTCTTCTCTTTTTTCTTCTCCCTTCCCTCTACTTCTCTCTCCCTTTTTTACTTTCTTTCTTAGTTTCTTATTTTTTTTTAAAAAGATTTTATTATTTTTAGAGGGAGGGAAAGGGAGAAAGGCAGGGAGGGAGAGAACCAGGTTGCCTTTCAGCTGCCTCCAGCCATAGACCTGGCTGGAGACCTGGCTTGCAACCTTGTTATGTGCCCTGGCTGGAGAATTGAACTACCTACCTTTGGGTTCGAAGGCCAGCACCTTATCCACTGTGCCATCAGCCAGGTTAGTTTCTTTTTTAAAATATATTTTATTTATTTTGCTATTACAGTTGTCCCAATTTTCCCCCTTTGCCTCCCTCCACCCAGCACCCCTCTTTCTTAGTTTCTTTTACATTTATTTAATACGGAATAATGTTAGCTGCTGGAGTTATACAGATAAGTACAAGATCTCTCTTGAAGTCAGAGGAATCACATTCTGGCTTTTGTAGAAGCATTGACTTCTTTGCACTCAATGTTTTAATAGCTAGTTTATCTTGGAGGGATAGATCCTCTTAATAAGGATGAATTTTATACTCAGATACATCTTGATTAGTTTTCATCATACTTTCTATTCCTCCCAGCTTGAAACTTCTAGCACACTTTGATAGTGAAGTATTAACATTAAATCATTTCTTTTAGCAATCTATGCTAATTCTTTACCTTTTAGATTACTTTTAGGAAGCTTCAATTAGATTTGGCTTTAGCTTTCCAGAATCATACTAAGTTTTCCTGATTGTATGAGGTCTGTCTGGGAAAAGTCCAGCCATTGTTAATATAAGGAGAATGGTTTGTGTGACATCAGTGTAGCCTGGCAGTCAATGGGAGTAGACTGGAATGCACATGTGCGAACAATGATGACTTCACTGTACTAGTCAGTGGGGGTGGTAGATGCCACTGAGTGAGCATGTGGACTGTGTGCCACGTGCAGGTAGAGCAATGAATCTCTATCAAAGTTTGTGTTAAACTTTAATATTCCTCCACAGAAACTATTCAGATGATTGTTTCAGAAGGCCACAGCTATGGGAAACTGGTCATTGTCAGCTTCATCATAAAAATGACCTTTCATGTAACATATCTCATGCAAAGATTTTTGGTCAAATGTCAAATCACATAGGTGATTCAGCCCCCTTATTAGAGCCCAGATTTGGTGCTCTGTATTTTAGACTGTCAATGAGATTCAGGGACATACAATGGGGCAGTTGATGGCGATAGGGAGAACTATGTGAGTTCTCAAAATGCCTACTTTGAAGGGGACTGAGGCATCATTGTCCTATGCACAATGTTTCTTGTATCTTGTAACTTCTTCAATAAATGCCTCTACTTTTTATATGGCATGGTTGGATACCTTCTGTACAAACCTTGTGTATTATTCATCTTCTATCCTTGGTATACATTTATTTTATATATGAGCTGTTTCAAACTTTCAATATAATTATATTTTCAAATTATATTTTCATTAGTTTCCCACTGACTTTGTTGTTTAAAGTTTTTAAAATAATGTGTCTATTGTGCTAAGAATTTTCTAATAAAGAGAACATATGTCTTTTAAATAATAAAGTTATGATAGAAAATAATCAAATTTGTATTATATGTACATTTGCTAGTTATTAATAGAAAAATCAGCTTATAAACAATAAATACATGCAGATTTAAGATGAATATTTAATAAAAACCAAAATTGTTAATTTCAGCTTTTATTCCTCTTTTGCAGTGTGAAATATTAATAAATTTGGTTAAATAATAGAAAATTCATTCCTTTTTTCCCCATCAGTTATTTAGTAGAAAATGTAACTTAATAACATGGTAGTAAGAAGAAGGTAAAATATAAAGTCTGTCCCGAAAGTATTGAGTCAGTATCAATATAATTAAAATAGTTTGTGCAGCTGATACTTTTGGAACAGACCTCGTATATCAGCAAAGCTAATGTAAAGAAGTGTATATTTTTTGCCATTTTCCACTTGGAATAATTTTTGTTCATCTTGGTACTTAAAATAGCTTTGAAGTCAAAAACAAAGCATGCAGTTCATAAATACATAAAGCAAAGCAGTCCTTTTGTTTATCTATAAGCATTCTTACCTTTTTAGTACCTATCTTTATAAATTGTTCCCTTCCATGGCCTAGGACCTCTCCTTTGACCAAAGGCAGAATACCTGAAGGACCCATGTATAGTAGGAAACACTCATGAAGATAGGGAGGTCAACCTAGTCAGTTCTGAGTCTCTCAGTGAGCCAAGTGATCTCAGATATCATAACCAGGTCACCGTCACATCTGTGTGTGTGTGTGTGTGTGTTATGTGCAAACAGTCAGGCCCCCACAAACAGACTTGGACCCCCACAGCAAACAGCCAACATTTCTCTCTGTCTTTATTTGTTGTCTTGCTCTCTTTTGTTATGAGTAGTCCCCAGGGAATGGCCAGGGCAGAAGAATTAAAACCCAGATAAAGTGCATTAAATGTTCTCTAAAAGCACTAGCTGTGTTTATATAGCATGACCACCCTGGAGGAAATTGCTGGCAACTGTCTCAAATCACAGTCTACTAAGCATTCCCTTGTTGTGTGTGCAAGACAAAGTGAAGCAAAGCATTACACATCTATTGAATCAATTAAAAGATACTTGAGTTTGACTTTCAGGTACTTCATCATCTTTTATTCAAATTTTAGGCAACATTGTAGGTATGAGCAGAGTTACCTGAATCATTATGTATTTAGTTTCTAGATTTATTTGAACATTTTATTAGCTTCTGGGATGTTATTTTCCTCTAAAACAATTCCATAGTAATTTATTTGCTCCAGGAACCCAAAAAGCAGGATGGGATTCTGCTTTCTTCACTAAGGTAATTTTACATTCTAGAACTACCTATGGAATTATATACAGCTCTTTACCTATATTTATGGATGAAGCATATGAGAGGAAGGTTTTGGTTGCTTACATAGCAGTATTTGGAGTCTCCAGAACATTCTTCAAAATCAGCAGCAGGCTGTGGCAAATGCCTTAATGTCATCATTAGTGTCATCTTTCTGAATATTCTGTGAAGGAACACATTAAGATATAAACCACCTGGTAGAGATTTATTTTAGTAAATCATATATATTATTTTCCTTTGAAGCAGGGATATTGGGTGAGAAATAAGTCTTGGGCACATGGGAGGTAAAGGAGCACTGGGAAAGTGGGTAAAGAAAAGGCAGGGATGAAGAAGAAAAACAATTTTGGACTACATAAAGATTTCACTATCGGCCAACTTCTTTATTTTTAAGATTTCATTTATTATTTTTAGAGAGAGGGAAAGGGAGAGAGGCAGACAGGGAGAGAAACATCAATGTATGGTTGCCTTTCACCTATTTCCAGCTGGGGATCAGGCTGGAAACCTGGCTTGCAACCTGATTATGTGCCCTGGCTGGGAATCGAACCAACAACCTGTGGGTTTGCAGGCCGGCACCTTATCCACTGAGCCACCAGCCAGAGCTTCTGCCAACTTCTTATACAATCCCTATAAACCCGTATTCTTGAGTCTTCAAAGAAGGAAAAACTCATGGTGGAAGCATGTTGAGGTGGGGGCCCAGTGCACAATACAATGGCCATTTCTGTAAGCAATGGAAGTGCAATGAGAGAAAGTTAGATAAATCTGGGCATAGCCATAACTATATTTTAGAAAAAATCCAGATTGCACACCTCTGAATTATTATCACCTTCGAGAATATATAGAGAAGAATGCTGGGGCAGATTAAGCCAAACAGACTAAGTTCTTTCTGTGTCTACATGAGTCCTTATTTAGCATCTGCTGTACATAAAGTCCAGGTAAAGTTAATTTAGGATCTTCATCACAACTCTGCCATTAAGTCTCCCCTTTGGGTCGTACCTTTCTCTCAGGTTTAGAGCCACTGCTTCTCTCAATTTCCATAAGCAGGAAATTCCTTGTGCTGCTGACTTTTCACCTGTCTGCAGAAGCCAGGTGAGATGATTGTCTCAGCCTTAAGCATGGTCTCAGAGAAAGAAAAATAACCTGGCCAAGTGAGATGTCAGTTTCTCCTCAGAGATGTAAAGAATAGAGTTCAGACTTTCAAGTGAGATCTTCTGATGAAGGTTTCTGCTGCACAATTCTATGAGACACTTTCTTGGACTACATGGGATCACATTTCTGGCATATACAGAGTTTTACACTTAGGCAATAAAGGATGCAAAATGAAATAGTACCAAGTTCTTTCCCACTTGTTTAAAGCCACTTCAAAACAGCTAATAATTGGTTTGGAGGTATTGTTTAAAAATAACATTATAATATTTGCTATTGGCTTAAAATTAGGGTAAGGATGTTTTATGACACCTCGAGGTCCATGCATTGTTTGAGAGGTAGGTGATTACCTATTTTTCATTTTGCATTTGTTGTCACCTGCTGTAAGAGGAATCATACAATTTGGAAATTGTGGGCCATGAATATTGTATCTGTAAGTAATAAAGTACAGTGGAGAGTTAGTTGCCTGTCTAATTTGTTTGATCAAGCTTAGTAGCTAACTTAGAAAATCGACCTTCTCAGGTGATCCTGTTTACATAACTTGTGTGGTGTGCTAGCCTGCACATAATAGGTTCTTGGTTACTGCTTTAACTGCATCAACCAATGTAATAAAAACTTGCAATATCACATTGTCTGTGGCACATTTCACCTTCTACATTTTCCCAAATAAAATGAGATGGGTGATTATTCTTTCACTGATTGGAATGGTCAACTTTATAATGTTCAAAGACCTACTAAACTAAATTGGAAGACCCCAGGAGTCCTTGAAGAGGCTGGGTAAGTCCCTGGACACAGAGAGTTCATCCATTAGGCAAGTTTACAGGATGACTGCTTTCTGCTAGTTTTTATTCTATTCCTTTTCTAGGAAAATGAAAAAAAGTGCTTTTCTCACACCATTGGACAAATTACCTCAGAATAAATTGAATCCTCTTTACAGTCCAATGGTTTCATGTAATCACTTTTTTTAAACCTGAGTTTCAAACTGGAACACTCCAACGATATAAAAAATCTGAGTAGTTTTAGGAGTCCTCCTTCTCTCAAATGATATAAGTAAAAAGCAGTGTGACTAAACCTAGAAGTTTTGGTCCAAGTTCAGGCTCTGCCTTTTACCAACAATGTGGCCTTGAACAAGTCACTTATACTCTCACAGTAACAATACTTTCACCGGGCACAATAATATTACCTTGGTTTGCTTGTTTTGTGAATGTCAGTGACACAATGTGAGCATACTTTGTAAACTCTAAAGTGTTAACAAACATCAAGTTATGACTTTGATGATTCTTGTTCCCTTCTGCATAAATTGGTCAACAGTCTTTCCAAGGAGCAATCCTCTTTGTAAGCTTTATTGTATTGACAATAGCTGGATGATGGGAAACGTAGGACAAAGGAGGGCTTGTCAAATGAGACAAAGGGAACAGTGATGGTGCAGGAGAAAGACTGGCATATGGTGAGGTGGGGGAGGGGCAAGGCACAGAAGACACTGGTCAAAGGAAGAAGCAACAGCCTCTCTCTCTCTCTCTCCCATTCTTCTATAGAAGTAGCTCTTCCATGTGAAAGGTGGATGGTAGGCTTGAAATATCTCTGAATGATTTTTTTCTTTTGCCAAATCTTGCCCTATTAAAGCAGTTGTCAACTCGAAATTGGCAGCTACAGCCATGACCATTTAAACAAATTTAACCTGTCTCATTTTGTGGACGAACAGAGGCCTTTAAGGGATATATTCTAGATTTATTCTTACACCTTTATGTGTAATTATCCATCAATTAGGTGAGTCCTCATGTCCATTAAATGCAGGGTTTAAGGTGGGGGCTCTGGCTTCCTAAATGCGTGAGCAGTTCTGGAAACAGGTGGTATTACCCATAAATCCCTTCGCCTCCAGGTGTGGCCCTAGGATTATTTGAGGTGATAATGTAGGACCTTCAAACTTACCGTACCAAAGTCTATTCGGGGTAAAGCCTGGGAACCTGCATACTGAACAAGAATTTTAAGCGATGGGCATCCACATACCATGGGGGAGGACCCATGGTCTGGTCAGTGTGGGCACTGAGTGCGGGGTGCTGGGAGCCCGTCTCCCTGGGCGGAAGCAGCTCCAGGCTGGCTGGGCCCAGGCTCCCTGACAGCCGGCTCAGAGCACCATCCCTGGTGCAAGGCCAAGGGTTCCCAGCCCCTCCTTCCTCACCAGGCCCTTCCAAACTAGAGTTTGGAAACACTCCACGGGCAGTACCCTCCTGGTTTCTTTGCCTTTAATTTTTTTCATTAAAAATTTCATTTTATTATTTTTAGAGAGAGGGAAAAGGAGAGAGGCAGAAAGGGAGAAATATCAATGTATGGTTGCTTTTCACCTGCCTCCAGCTATGGACCTGGCTGGAGACCTGGCTTGCAACCTGGTTATGTGCCCTGACTGGGGAATCGAACCAGCAACCTTTGGGTTTGAAGGCCGGTGGGCGCCTTATCCACTGCACCACTAGCCAGGGCTGCCTTTAAATTTTAATCTTGAATCTCCCACAACTCTGTGTTTCAGTTTGCTGGTTTACTTTTGATGAGGGTGGGTAAGCTGCCGAAAACATGGGGCATCTTTTAGTTGCCCTTTTGGTGTGCTCTAGGATGATTATCTGTGTATTGGGCAAAAGGAAGCCCTTTTCATGATTTGGGAGATTTGCAGGAGAGAAGGGAAGCTTGATATTTAGTACAGGGTTGCCCGTACTACATCATGATGTAGATGCATCAATCTACGTCAAAAGAGCTGGAGGCTTCCGGCCTGCACCCCTGCTCACTGTCTGAAGCCTTTGCGAGCCCCAGACCACTCTCAGCCAAGGGAAATGTGCACACGTGTATTTTTCACAGGAATTAACTCTTGCCACCACACAGGCAAATCAGGTTGCTTTACGTCCTTTTCCTTCCCATCCAGGTGTTCTGTTTGTTAACACTTTGCAAAATCAAGCCATGTTTCTCAGCTAAGCAAACAAAACAAAACAAAATACATGGAATCTTAGTTGCTTGATTTATTTATTTTAAAATCCATGGAGCAAGAAAGAATGTGACTGTACTTTTCTTTATGGTTAATAAACCTAGATGAATATTGTGGTAAATGTTGCTGAGATCGTCACCAAGCAAATCACCAGGTCACAGAAAATATGATTAAATCCCGTAATTTCTTCCTTTCTTTCTTTTTTTTCTGAATGTAGTTTCTCTGTGCGGAGTTGGAGCAAGATTACATTCAATATTCACCTGCACTGAAACGCAGCTGAGTGTGGTGGCTGATAGCCTATAAATAGCAGATCTGTGACCTCATTCTCTCCCTTGCCCTGCTGTTTCCAGCCTCAAGTTAGAGAGAAAATTGTCAATCATCTGGGGAATCTAGGCATATATAGGTCAGCTGATTTGGATGGTTCTGGTCTGGCCTCTGTTTTCCTGGAGCTGTTCAGGTACCATACCTCCATTTCAGAGAAAGTAGTCTGTCTAGGGTGGCCTGTGTCTGTCGCATCTGCTGCTCTTTGCCTGCATTGCCCAGGTAATTGAAGTTGTGTGGAAACAGCCTAATGTGACCTTGGAAAACTGCTTAACCTTTTGGAGCCTCAGGTAATCCATCTGTAAAGTGAATATTGTAGCTGCCTCTCCCTTGTTTCAATGGAATGCTTTGAGAATTGATTAGATAGTGTGCATAAAGCCAGTTGACCTCCTGAAGAAGGAATACAATGTATGATTTTATTTCTGGGCTTCAAGCTCTTAGGCCAGGCCTCTCAGGCCTCTTGAGTACAACGTGGTCATTATCTGCGCTTTTGGACTGCCTGGAGAGGAAATTCACACCATTCAGGGCAAAACAATCCACTCCAGTTTCTAAATGGTGGGGATTGTCTATGGAGCACAGATTCAACAGATGGTTGCCAACCTTCCACTTGATTTTGTGGCTCTTTAAACTGTGTTCATTAAAACTTCAACTTGCAGACAGCTTTGCAGAGACTTGGACGGATGTGTGAATGGCAGTTAGTGATAAAATGGATACAGTCCATATGAAACATGAGGGTCTTATGTCTTTGATGCTTAGAAGCAGTTGTTAAATTAGAACATCAAGTAATAACAGGATTATTCTATCAGTAGTGACTAGAAGTGCTTAAGTTGTCTCCCGCATGTTTGTGAATCTCCAACTGATGCCAACATTTTAGAAAGTGATTAATATGTATATTTTGCAGAATTTGGGCACAATCTTTATATTTTAACTGTTAAGTTTATGTTGACTCTCTTTATTAATATAGCAACAACAATAATAAGTAAACCTTATTGCATGTAAAACGTTCCAAAGGTGCAATGGAAACATGAACCAACATTTTGGAGAGACAGAGATCAAGTCTGATTTTGGTTTTGTTTTATAATCTTTGTGGAGATGTATAATGGCTTGGACTTTTATCTTAAGGCTGCTGTAATTTCTGTCTTCTTTTTTCCCTTCTGTGGGCACGCATGCATACGTGTAGTCACTATTCAGTTTGCGGAATTTTCATTTATTTAGCAAATGCTTTGCTTTGCTTTGCTGAACATTTTCACTACTTCCTTGGACTATTTCATTGCAAGAAATAAATCTGTTCTTTAAATGATTTATTTCTTTTTCTATCAACTTGGGAAACAAAATAAAATTGACATTCTCAGAAAACAGAGGTAGAACTTGAAAACATTTACTGTGAAAGAAAAAAAAAACTGTGTTTACTTAGAGCTCAGTTTCTGTTGAAAAACAAACATCCCAGACCCCCAGAAAAAGAAAAGAAGCCCCCTGCTGACACATTCTCTCATTGATTGATGATGCGATCTTGGCAGAGCAGCCTCAGAAATGGCAAACAGGGACCCAACAGATTGGGTTTTATTCAATAAAATACCTTTTAACAGAGAAAAGCAATCTCAGATTTCAAGTCATTGCATTTTAAAACAGGTGAAACATAATTGTGTGAATTTACTCTTTGAAAACAAAGAAAATGGGGTTATGTATGCCTTGGCCTCATACCTATGACATCATTCTGATTTGAAGGACACCAGGCCACATGGTGATGTGTAACATTATGTACTGAGAGCTACATGTAAATGGGAGCATGGCTTCTCTGTTTTCTACTGTATCATATAAGCCTGGAATTGGCCTGAGCCAAGAACTGGGTACTACAAGGGGCACAGAGGTGAGATGTGGGCTAAGCTCAGGTAAGGTTTACGATATATTCACTGTGGACCAGGTGCTATGCATTACACATAGGAACCCCATTTAGGTTGGCCCTAAGGTAGTCTCTGTTATACAGATGATTAAGTGGTACAGCATGGTTAAGTCATTAGCCAAAGATCACACAGCTCCTAAGAGTAGAGTGGGGATTTAAACATAGGTAGTTTGATTCCAGAATTCATCTCTTAACTGTTGTATTTATGTTGACTCTATTTACTTATTAAAATAACAACAAAACTAATAAATGAACCCCTTATTACATTGAAACTTAGTATAAAGATAATTTTTGAATTGTCACATTGTTTTCATATTTTTATTCTCTACTTTCAGGCATTTTTAAATTTTTTCCACTTTCCATTTCTCCAGTGTGTTCTTTTATTTCATTGTCATACTTTTATTTATATGAGATGCAATTTAACTTAGCGAATGAACACTTTCTCTTTAGTTGCTCTAGGAGTCTATAAAATTACTTCAAACAGATGTAGTCTCTCATTTACTTTTATTTATTTATTTATTGCCATGAACAAAAGTGTATATCTTAAATCCTGTTTATAAAGTAGAATTTTAGCTATTTACACTGGTATTAGTGTTCTCTTTTCAGGTCTAGTATTTCTTAAGATGTTGGTGGGCCATAGTGATGTTGGTGCCTTTTCAATATGGTGTTCCCTTTTCATCACTCCTGCCTTATTTGGTGGTTTCTGTTTATTTTTTTACTTTTCCATTCACACATTAGCAGAATTGTTTGTGATAATAAATGGAAGTCACTTAAAAGCTTCCTAGTCATTTATAAAACTCTAGAATTAGAGCTTTGACAGACATAAAAGAGTATGTGTTTGGAGATTAAGTTTACAGGGATCCTTCCTTTGGGTCTTGGCAGGATTTCACATATGCATGAGTGGACTCTTGGTCTTATTCTCAAACAAAACAAGTTAGAGAACTTGGCTCTCCTCTGCTCTTAAAGATTACTAATTCAATACCAAAATAAATCTGAAGACCAGCACAATGATGACTACAAAGCAGTAGTAGCAAAACTACAGAGCAGCAGGTCTGAAGCTTTTATGTCATTGCAACACTTTCTTCTATGGCCTCCCTTACAGTCTATCCCGGTGCCATGCTGTTGAAGTGGACCCTTTTCTTAAATCTACCAATCTGAACCAAGAACTCACTCCACCCTTGCAAGATGGCATTGATGTTGTCAGCCTCAACACTTTCATAGTAAAGACCCATTCATTAAACAAGAACAAAACCTCATTCAATGACAAAATAAGACTGAGTTGCCTAGGGTCCCTTCATTTGAAACATAAGCAGGCCTGCCTGCCAGGTAGAGAACTTTCCCAGAGGGCTGGGGTGTGAGTCTGCTGTACCATCTGTACCTGTGCTCTAGATCACTCCACTTTTCTGGAGCCCAGGCTTTTAGTGCCAGTGGTACACAACGGTTGAATTTATTTTTGAAGTTCTGATAAAGATTCAAAGGGTGAAAGCTTTTAAAAATGAGTCATGCCATGTACCATAATGATTGAAGAGTGAGTCCTCAAAACCATTTTCTTCAGAAATTGAGGTACATTTTGTAAACGAGAGATACTGTTACTGAAATTGGTTCAAAAGCCAGAATAAAATTGAAAAACATAATACATCTCTCAATGAGGATTTCTGGGAACTGGACTCTTCTACAGACTGCTTTAAAGTTTTCTCATTTTGATTATTTCTTTAAATAAAATACTACCACTCTATGATTAATTTATTATTATTATTTAGTTACTTCTTTTCAATCTTTTAGTTTCTACTTTGGAACCATATGAATTGGTAAGACTTCCAGTTGTCTTACAGACTTCTGCATAGAGACAGTAAATGTAGACATTTCTTGCAAGATGTTTGACAGAAAAAAAAGGAAAAGAGGTAGGGACTTGAAAGAGAATTATGGTCAGAGGAAGGTTTGATTTCAAATGAGGTTTAAATAAAAGATCTTGTCTTTTTCCTTCCTCTATATTATTCAGAACTTAGTCCCTGTAGGCAAATGAGAGAATTGTCTACCATATCTATGACAAGAATTGTACTAGGCTCTTGGAATGCAGAGATAACTTCTGTTTATTGATATTTACATATATTTGTAATGTGCTACTTTGCACAAATTATTTTAAAGTAAGATAAATGAAAACTACATTTAAATACTGTGGAAGCATAGTAAGTATAGTAACTATATCAACAATCTGTTGATTTTCATCTACTTTTTTCATTGATTCCTTAAAATCTATGTCACTCTATGACATGCCCTAAGAGAGTCCTAGGTTAATGACTGCACACAAAATTTAAAGTAACTATAGTATTATCTTAGACACATAACCTACTTAATAAAGGGGTCCTATTACATTTACTCAATCCAGTGTCAATAGTATGTCTAAATACCCATAAAGCAAAAGCACAGGTAATCTAGAGTCAATCTCTAAAAACTTTGAGTTTATTTATGAGAAGCAACTATGCCCTCAGATCTTGGGTGTTTAAACTAAACAATGACTGTTTTCATCAGATTCTGCTATTGTTAGCAGGGAAACTATATTTATCTTGAAACTATCCAGCTCCAATGGTAATAACTATGTATTTATTTTCTTTACAGAAATAAAGAAAAAGAGGGAGGATGGGGAAGGAATTGGGGCCCAATGAATACAAATCCTTTTTTAAAAAAGATTTTATTTATTATTTTTAGAGAGAGGGGAACGGAGAGAGGCAGAGAGGGAGAGAAACATCAGTGTAGGGTTGCCTTTCACCTGCCTCCAGCTGGGGACCTGGCTTAAGACCTGGCTTGCAACCTGGTTATGGGCCCTGGCCGGAGAATCAAACCAGTGACCTTTGGGTTTGCAGGCCGGTGCCCTATCCACTGAGCCACCAGCCAGGGCTACAAATCCTTTTTTGTGATATGTGTTCTTCCACAGCGCTTTAGTTTCTCTATTTTGGATTCATCTATAGTCATATACAGTAGTTATATGTATATATAACTGATTATATGTGATCAAGTTGTACATGCTTATAGTTATATGTGGTTAAGACCAGAAGATGAGGCAAAATAGAAACATAGGTAATTATCTGACTTCCTTTCTGACTTTGTTCCTAGCAAATGAACATGTTTGCTTGAGGTTGACCATGAGCAGCTTTACATGAAATGGCGAAGTCAAATTTTATAGTCTCAGCTACTAATATTTTGTGTTGACCTAGTAACTTCAAAAATATAGTTAGGTACATTTTATATTACAGCTTTTCCTACACCTTCTGTTAAAAGTAAATTCATGCTGGGTCTTGGCAAATTTTGTCTTTTATTTTATTCCTGCAGAAGTATAAATGATAAAAAGTTTTAAAAGAGGAAACCCAGAGGTTTTTCTGAATTCCCTTCTTAGGGGCCTATTGCCAAGAGATCCACTGGCAAATTCATGTAACATTGTAGTAATATAGAGGCCAGTATCCTCCCGACTGCCTGTTCAAGGAGTTCATCACAAGTTCTCTCTGGATGAAATGGTGACAGATGCTACCTAGTTGTTACAAACTAGTTTTTTTTATTTGTTTGTTTTATTTTTGTTTGTTTGTTTACACACACAGATGTGAAATATAGCAGAAACGCTTCTTTTGCTTGGGAAGGAGCTCAAGGTGGCTGAAATTCAGTAATGATCCAAGTCCAAGCTAAGAATTGGGCAGCATTTTTCAAATTCCAGAAGGACTCAGGGAGAGGAGGGAGTGGAGAACTGGCCAGGAGAGTGAGAATTGTAACTTGGGGGAGGGGAAGAGAAAGGCCTGCTTTTCATACCCTGCCCTTTCATAGGGAAAAAGAGCAGCCAGCAGAAACTAGATGAGGATCAACATGGGGTGAGGGTGGAGGGGCTTGCAACTGCTGAGACGGTCAATAGGCAGATTGTTCATCACACACCGCCAGAAGATTAGCTGAGCAAACGCACAGCCAATGCTGATTAGCGACTTGAAATGCATCAGTTCTTACTGGGGAGAACAAAGACAGTCCAGATTACTGCCCTCCAGCCCGTGTGCAATAATGGAACCCAGCTACGCTCAACAGAACGTTTGGAGCTGAGAAATGTGAGCAATGTGTCTCTGTTTGTATTCACGAAATTTCTCTCATCTCTGGAATGCCCTCAAGAGATACATATCTTATTTCTACCATGTTCTCAGGGGACAGTAGTTTTATAATCACACTCCCGCATATTTCAGCCCCTAGTGGGTTACACATTTTCTTTCCACTTAATCTGAGAAGGCAGATATCATTGAATTATCACAGTTTGGCCTCCTTTTTTACACTGACCTTTTAAATACGTGATATTGGGAAAACATTTTTAATTACTCTCAAGTTTATTATTTACTTACGTAAAGAATGTGTACCTACAGTTATAACTATATTAGATTATTTTAAAGTCATGAAACAAAATAGAAAATATGTGCCCCTTATCCTTTCTATGAGTACTTTTCAGACAAAGCCTGTGTATTATTTATCTTGATTTCCTTTCTTATTATGAGTATAGAAACCTCTTAACTTTTTTTTTTTTTTTAAATTCCATCCCCATCCTTGCTAGTTTTGGTTTGGATATCTAGAAAATACAATATGACCTTATGCTGACACTAATTCCAAGTTATTAGACATTTTTGTAGAATATATTTTACATTAATACAATATTAGTGCCCATCAAATGCAAACTTTTCATATGGCTGATATTCTAATTAAAAATAATAGCATTTCCTTCTACAATTTCTGTACACTTATAAAAATGATCTTAGTGTTATATATAGATTTGTGTTATTCCTTATTAGAAGCCTTCCTCTTCCTTAAATAAAACAGCTTTACTTTGGTCATAATGCTCTTAAGTGGATCCATCCAGGAGAAAAGCACTAATGTGTCTTTCACAGTACTCACTGACATTTTATAATTTATTGGGTTTGTAGTTTCTCTCTCATTTGTTCTTTCTTTGTATCTTTAATGCCCAACCCTCTCTCACTTTACTTACTCCCTTACTAACATCTGATTACTTCTTAGAATCTTCTCTAAATCAGGGAAATGATGACTAAAACTTCAGAATATTTTATAGGAATAATATCTATTTTTCTTTCTGGGTAGTTAACCATGCCACAGTTAAAATATAAAACACATTAGAAGGATTACTTGCACCAAAAATAAGAGATAGCAGATTGTGAACAATAATATATGAAGAACTCCCACAAATAAATATTTTAGTAAAATATACTCCCAAAAATACAGTGACAAAAACAGACAATAGTTAGTAAGAAACAGTTCAGAGGTGAAATGCAATTGCCAAAAAACATAAAAAACTCACACTCTTAATGATCAACTTGAGTAATTCAAACTGAAAATCAATCACTAAGTTCACAAAAATGTTAAAAGATGGATCATATCCAGTGTTGGCAAAGATATAAAGAAAGTAATAACATAATTTGACAGCGATTTTATGTAACTTGGTAATATCTATCAAAATGTAAAATTGTATACCCTCGTCCATTAATTCTATTTACAGAAAGTCATTCTACATGAAATTCACATGTGAGCATCAATACATTTCCTCCTCTTAAAAAAATATTTATGGAGAAGCAGTTAACATGGAATATCATATAGCTGTTGATGAGAATGATATCCTAACGTAAATATCTATGCAAAGTATTGAATCTCAGAATGAAAAAAAATGAGCTTCAGAAACATAAACATTGAATCACCTCATATTTGCAGAAGAAAAGGAAAAACACCCCTTTCTCCATGTGCATAAAACCACAGCAAATATCTGGAATGGTAATACGAAATCGTGGCCCAGTTAACTCTGCAAGAGTAATAGGATTGTGACAGAGCAAGATGAGTAATGAATTACTAATCGTTCTAGATTTTTCCAATTAAGTTGCTTTCTTGCAACACAAACCAATAAAATGCACACACACACTTTCAAGTGTATTGATTAGTTAAAAATTAAGCTAATAAAGATGTTAGTTAATAGAGGTCTGCAGAAAACATGCTTTAATGAATAAATAAGGACAATGTGCTATTTGCAAAAAGATTGTCATTAAAGTTCTGCTATAATGCTTGTCTTAAAAATGCAACATATTTTCCCAGTGAGACTGATATATTAAGTGATAATTAAACATTTTTTATAAAGATTTATTTTTTGGAGAGAGGAGAAGGGAGGGAGAAAGAGAAAAACATCAGTGTGTGGTTGCCTCTTGAACACCCCCGACTGGGGACCTGGCCTGCAACCTACGCATGTGCCCTGACTAGGAATTGAACCAGCGACCCTTTGGTTCCCAGGTCAGTGCTCAGTCCACTGAGCTGCACCAGCCAGGGAAGGGATAATTTGAGCATAATATAAATGTGTTTCTTTACTTGTGATTTCATTTATGAGAAACAGTAGGTAAATGTAGAGATTGGCACCCAGCTCCATTGAGCTACAAGGAGCACACAAAATGTGTGCACCCACACACGTGCCTTGAACATACACCATCTATCTATACAGTTCATGGTGTGTGTTATGAGTCACACCTGTGTACATCTGTTGGTATAATTTTCTGATTTCAGATAACCTTTCTTTCACCACTTCACAGTAACATGAAACTGAAAGTCTCCACACTCACTTCCACCAGCAAACTTTTAAGATAAAGTGCCCTATTTCTTGGAGGATTTATAGATTTATGATTAGTTAACTATTTAACATGTGCCAACTTATGCCATTAGATTTCAATTTGCATTGCTTTTATTTATTTATTTTTAAGATTTCATTTATTATTTTAAGAGAGAGGGGAAAGGAGAGAGGCAGAGAGGGAGAGGGGAGGGAGAGAGGAAGAGAGACATCAATGTATGGTTGCCTTTCACCACCTCCAGCTACAGACCTGGCTGAAGATGTGGCTTGCAACCTGGTTATGTGCCCTGGCTGGGAATTGAACCAGTGACCTTTGGGTTCACAGGCCAGCACCTTATCCACTGCGCCACCAGCCAGGGCCTTTTGCATTACATTTAATGTGTCATTGACAAAGTTTTTGAGCATTGTGCTTCTAACATTATTTACTTGCTAAGCTCTGCTATTTTTATTGCATAATTTTGCACACAGGGTGGGGCAAAAATAGTTTTAAAGTTGTGAGTGCATGAAACAGTTTATTTTTGTATTATTATGTGTTAATTATTATATTATTTTTATATGAACAACTGTAGACCTCCTTTTGCTCCACTGTGTGGTGTGGCATTTTTTACAAGTGGACATGTCACATCATTGTAAAACTGATTGTTTTCTTTACATGATAGACTAGGGAACCATGGAGCCTGGTACTTTAGAGTTAGTCAATGAGTGGCATTTGTTGGAAGAAAATTATCCATCTCCTGAGCAAAGACAGAAAATGTCTTTCTTTCAGATGATTCTTTCAAGATGTTTGAGCAGACAACCTTGGTACTTAGTGAAATGGTCTCGCTCTGGAGCAAGGGCAAGTTTGCTTACAGTTTTGGCAGACATAGAACATGTTTCCCCTCCAGAGCAATGAAGAGGCATGCTTACTGCTCACTATAAAAGATCTAGGTCTCTAAGCTCGGAGTTTCCTTTCTGCAACTGTTTACTTGAGACTCTGCATCGAGCTGCGGGAATTGAGGCTTGGAGAGCTAGTGCAAAAATGAGAATTCTCTGGTTGCTGCTATTGTTTTGAGTAATAAACTTTGCTTTTGACTCATGGGTTTCTGTCTCTTGTCAGCATCCATGAAACTGGCAGATGAACAGATTGATTTGCAAATACTAAATCTTGCAGATCCTTCACCGTTCTTAATAACACTGTGGGATGTTGGAGTATTACAGGAATCTTCATAAAATTATTATTCAACATAGGTCAGGACCTTATTGCCATGATAACAATCATTAAACACTATCTTTTTTCACTTTAAAGAATGATGCATCTATCCAATAACAGGAAATAAAGGGTGTGTGCATTGGAGGCCTTTTGAAATAAGCACTTCTTCAGTGGTCAAAAAGTTGGGTGGGGAATATTTCTTGTTTTCAGTTTACTTGACTTAGTGATTAGCTCTGTAATTACATTATCTAATGTGAGCATTGTTTAGGTTAATATAATTTTGCTATATGTAATTGATTATTTTTGAAATTCTTAGAAATAATTTATTCACTGAAATGTAAATATTGCTGCTACAGTTCCCTTTATCTGATCAGGCAATGTATACTGAGTTTCTATGCTGTAGAAAACACTGTGAGGGGTACAAAAATAAATAAGTACTTTCTGTGCTTTCAGAAGTTGGCACTCTAGTACAGGAGATAAAACAAAAGGAAACATAAACTTTATGCAAGACAGACAGTGTTAACTCCAATTTGAGGGAAAATAAATAAAGGATTACAGGTTCTGACAGAAAGGGGTGGGAGGAGACTTCAAGGAGAAGGTGGGATTTAATGAGGAAGGAGAGCACTTGAAGTGTGTGTGTGTGGGGGGGGGGGGGCAGTGTTTGTAAAGACCAGGGAGGTTAATGAGCTACTGGAAGAAAAACCCGGAAGGAAGAACTGGGACTGGATGGCCAGTCCTAAAAAATCAACAATGGTGAAGGATACTAATTTCTTTGGTTCTAAGATGGAAATTTTTAAAACAAGAAAACCCCTCTAACTCATTCAATAACCCACGGTGGTTTTACAATCTGTGGAATTTTACCATTGCTCTAAGGCAGCCATTATATAGCTCTATAAAACTGCTTTTATTTTTACCCACTGATCTGATAAGATCAAGGAAAGTCCAGAAAAAATCCACTTTAGATCAACATGAGTATACTCATGTGATTGCAGGAAAGAAACTTAGAGCCTTAAAAATGTAACCTTTAGAACTGAGGGACCAATTTTCTGGCTAACATACTTTAAAAAACCACACCCTTTGTCAAGTATTAAATGACTACGCTTTGTGAGTTTAGTGTTTAGGATTTAGCTCATAATCATATTAATTCTTGCAAAATTTCTGGGACAAGGATCAGCTTCGTTTTATCAATAAAGAAAGAAGGGTTAAAAAAAGTTTTGCAAGTAGTGAAAGATCACATAGGCAGTAAGTAAAATTCGGAATTAGGTAGTTTGGGGATTTAAATCCACTTCTTACTCTCAGAAGTATTCTGTTAATTACGCAATTCCTTCTTATAGCACATGTTGGCTTAATCACACACAAGAATGGTGAGTCATCATAGTATCTTGGGCCGCACATTCCCTTACTACAGAGAGGAGGTGATGGGTGCGGGTCAGAGAAGGCTTCTTTGAAAAAGTAAGCCTTAAGTCTAAGACTGATGGACTATCTGGATGTTCATTAAGATGAAACTATTTGCTATTTTGTGTATTTATATTTATTAATAATTTTTCATGTTAGTTAAAATTTTGACAAAAGCCGACGCAGAGATGCATGGTGAAGGTCCCAGGCTATTGGTCTGCTGAACACCATCATGTGAAATTTCAGCAGCTTCTCTTTCTTTAATGAATATTGGTATACCAATATAAAAGTTAGAACAAGCAGTTTTACAACAACTTTATTTTTGGCAGTATTTTAAATTAATATATAAGAGAGTTGAGGCCCAGAGAGATTGAATGATTGCCACAAAGTCACCCAGCAAGGCAATACGGAAGAGAATACATTTTTCCTAAATATGCTTGAACATCCAGTGCTAAGTGAGACAGGCATGTCATCACTCCTGCTACAGAACAAGTTTTGTCATACATTGGCAGATTTAATTGTTAAATTTTGACTAGAGTTCTAAGAACGACCTGCTTTAATTGTTACAAACACAAAACAGTCCATCTGTCAAATTCCTTTTTACATTCCCTCTACTATTTAAAATATATTGTGCCTTTGCTTTTCCATGATCACTTGTTGTTTTACATCAAAGTCAACTCTGGGATTAGATTGTCCCAAATTGACCTTACAGAAAATCTTAGTTTTCAAAATTAAGTCTTTTTAACTTGAATGTAGGTGTTGCTGAAAAAAAATTTTTTGAGTATGAAGTGAGATGAGTTATTTTGGGTATATCTAAAAGGAAAGAAGTTATCAAGAGGCAATGGAGTAAGAGCCCAAATGGAAATATGAGTGAAGATGTTGGATTAGAATATTTCCAACTAGGTGAAATGACAAAAATGGGATGATGTGCTGATCAGTACTTCAGATTTTATCTGTTAAAATATTCTTTTGATATTAGGGCTCTTTTAGCTTCAACTTATAAATATTACTCTCCTGGCTAAGTATTTTTGTTTTATGTTGTACTCAACAGTAAAACCTTGAAGTTTTCAACTTTATATGAAAAAAATCTGATCATTTGAGCTGTTTCTGTGTCTTTTCTCTGAATTTGCCTTCATTTAGTAGATTGGATTGTCAGTTGAATTCATCTGTACAAATTTGTTATATATATTTTAGATTTATTAGAAGAGGTTTACCCTAGTCACTATCACTTTCTCAGTGTTGGCACAAATTTAATTAAGAAATTAAGTTTTAAAATGTTACATACACATTTAAATATAAATAAATATGATGTAATATTGCATGATTTATATGATATTATCTGATAATATTATCTTAAACTCCCTCTCATTTTGTTTTTCCCATTTGGGAACCTAAATTTTAGATCCTTTTGAAACACAGACATGTCAAGAATGACTGACAGTAGTTTGATGTGCATGAGGATTCAATGGACGTAGATTTTATGGCTGACCTGATAAAGAGGTTCTGAAAAGTAAATAACAATAATGGTTGCTTCTTCAGACCCTGACATTTCCTCAATGGCAGGGACATTACCATGAGATGGTTGTTCTCTGACTTGGCCCCTATCAACTCCCAACTGCCCACATGACCACTAGAAAAACCTGTTGCATATCAAACTTACATTAATTAGACTTACAGCAACAAAGGGAAAATGCCACCTTGACAGAACCTTAGGAATGCCTTAGAAGAAGAAAGTCAGGAGAGAATATTTCTGTTCTTTAGAGCACAGGCTGAATGACTTTTGTGGTATTTCAAGGTAGTGGACTATTTGGGAGAAGGTGATGATGTTTATAATATTGTAATAACTCTGGTTTAGTGGACACCGAGAGGTGAGGATCTTGAAGAACACTTATGGGCACTAAGTAGATACTCAACAATGAAATAAAACATCAAATAACCACTGAAATGCATTCATGAATATAAACAAAGTAATACAAATTTGAGTATATGCTGAAGAACTTCTTGATGAACAAAGCGTTAGCTGTAATAATTAATTGATTGTTATGATTTATAGTTTATCTTCCAGAAGCAATTGTTTTCTGAAGCCAGCAGCTAAATTATCTTTGCTTGTTCTCAGTAATGTGTAACACAGTTAACGTGATACTGAGATAGAAATTTCTGCCTGAGGATCCCAGTTGCGTCTCAGTTCTATCTCCTCGCTGGTTATTTTTCAGTCTAACTGGGAGATAGGTGACTGTTGTCTGGGGACAGGATAGATCCAGGTTTGCACCACTGCTTAATGTGTTTCTGATGGTACTTGATCCAAACTGTGTAGTTGTTGAATTTTCTGGTTCCTTAGTAGGAATATCACTTATCGGATCATATGTTAGGAGAGTGCCTACAAAGTAGCATCTAAGGCCTTGTTGGTGATCACACATTTGAGAACTGCAACAAAAATAATAAGAGGAAGAATTATAATTATCATTTGTAGTACATCTCTAAGCCAGAAGCCAGGAGCTCCCAAATTAAAACAAAAGAACAGATCCCATTTCTAATCCAAAGATTGTATACTCATATAAGGGATATGAAGCAGATAACCTTATTTAATGATTTTGTTGTTCCCAGCATTATTAGTAAATACTTGTGAGATGGGGAGGGGTGGAAATGCAGCAGTCTTTCCTTAAAATGGCCTATATTCCACATGGAAACCCCAGTGTTTAAAGTGGCTTTATTTTGAAATACCGCTGTGAAGTTTTCATGATCCTCTTGACCTTTATGGTAGGTGGCATAAAGGCCAGTCTCCTAATTCCTGGAACCTGTGAATATGCCATGTTACAGATCAAAGAAAAAGTAAGGTTGCAGATAGAAATAAGGTTGCTAATCAGCTGACTTTAAGATGAGATTATTCAGGAAGGCCCAATATAAATAATCACAAGGTTCCTTATAGGTCAAAGAATGAAGCAGAAGAGTCAAAGAAGTGATGACAATGGAAGCAGAAGTCAGAGTGATGTTATCATCGATTTTGAAAGTCAAAGGAGACCATGAGCCAATGACAGGCGGCATCTAAAGCTGGAAAAGGCGAGGTGATGAAAGGTCCTTTAGACTTCACGAAAATCTCATCCCCTCTGACACCTACATTTCAGGCTCGTGAAATGCATGTTGGACTTCTGACCCCCAGAGCTGTTAAAATAATATATTTGTGTTGTTTTAAGCCACTAAGTTTGTGTTAATTTGTTACAGAAACAATAGGAAAAGTCTTTGTGACAGTTCAGTTCACCTGCTATTTTCTGAAGAATAGCATGCACAACTTTTCCCATTTTCTGGGCCTCTTGAAAAGAAACAGAATAAAGACTATTGAAGAAAGAAGAAAACAGTCCAAATTTACCTTTAATGGCTAAAGTTTTAACTTAATCCAAGGCCCATTTTTGTCTTTGAATTAAATTTTGTCAGGATTTATTTTTTCTGGAATTGGGAAATTGATAGGCTGAAATTGGTGATGTCAGAGGCTATATTGGAAGGAGGTGTTAGTTTATAAGACAATAGTTCTTGTCCAATTTGCAGATAATAAGCAAGAAACTTTGTGCAACAAACCTAATACCAGAAGACTGCACAATGGTATGTTTTATGTGGCTTTTAAGAAGCATTATAATATTTTGGTGGTACTCTCAAATGCAGGCCTATACGAGATGATGAGTTTATAATACAGAGATTATCAACTAAAAATTTAGAGTGCAGATTACGTAATAACACCTTTTTTTTTTGGTAAGGTTTACAAAAGTGGGATAGCTTCCAAATATACACTATCTGTACCCTAGCTCTTTACAGAATCTAGCTCCTGTGCAAGTTATGCAAGAGTTATTTCTGTGGAAGTTCTTATTTTAGGTTTGACATGATAAATGATTTTAGATTTTTATCTTTCTGCACCACTGTATATGTTGTTTTTACTTTAGAAGTTGCTTAGTGCCTTAGTCCAATCACTAAAACAACAGATTCATTTACAAGTGACTCTTATTAAAGGAAACTGGTTGACATGCAGGAAAATGACCACAAACTCAACAGCTGTTTTGATGGTTTTCTGCCAAATCATAAGCAAATTTTAGTCAGCCATTAAATTTATACATATGAGTGAGTAAGAATGCCAAAAGCAACATCAAGCATAGGAATTTTATACATTCCAAAATTAAGAGATAGCAAGTGTCTGTTAAAAATCTACAACCTTAGAACAGCTAAGAGGAAAGACAATATCAAAATAAAGCATTGAGACAGAAGGGTGACAGTCTGTGGCTCTTGTTTGTGGGTCTTGTGTAGAAGTTGTTTACAGTTGTATTTATATAAAAGTTTTGAGTGAAGCTTTCTTTACCCAAATGGGATCTGCTTTGGAGGATTCCTAAGAAGGGTTCTGTTTGGAACTTGATTCAAAGGTGTTTGTGTTTTAAATTGAGAAATGTGAATGTAAGAACCAACACCCTAGAATTTTACTATTTGTTAGTTGTTAACCGTACTTGATAGGGCCTTTGTCAGATAGGGCCTTTGTCAGATAAAATGTTCTTATTATGAAAATATTACTTTTATAGTATACTACTGTTAAATTTATCTTCTTTTATTATTTTTAAATCTTTGAATTAATCTTATTTTTTTATGTATGTTTAGACGTTATACAACTGTGCAAAGAGATGACATTGAAGCTTCTAATCTTTTAATTATAATTAATTTTTATGTAATCAATATGTGTATATCATTTTCACATTATCATTTCAATAAAGTGGAACAATTCCTTTAAAAACAGACAAAATATATTTATTATCTTGTGTACATCCTAGTGTTTCTCCGTAATTATATCTAGTAATTATAACCTTTAAAGAAGTCATTTGTTTTGTGAATAATAGAAAAATGTCAAAAATAGCATATCAGACATTTTTAAATTATTTCCTATGAGCTCATATTTTCTACAGCTTTACATATTTTAAGATGATAAAGTAAAACTATGCATAATAGCATTTAAAGGTATATATACATCTTTTTAAATATATATACCCATTCCATATCTCAAAATAAGAAGGATTTATTTAAAATAATATTTGGTGACCAATGTCTGTAGTATTTTCCTCATTTAGAACTTGTCTATCAATATAATTTATTAATTAAATTTAAGTTAGTCTAAGATCTTAAAATTATCTACACATCTGGAAATTGTAAGTTAAGTTGACAGACACATTCAATGCTTATGACATAGCATTATATAAAAAGAATACATAGTAAAACAATATCTATTATTCAATTTCAGTTAGTTAAACATGTTTTAGTATCTATTTGTAATCTAAACTTTTGTAAAAATAATGATAATTTAATGGATTTGTGGAATTCATTTAGGTAATTTTACAAGGTTAAAACATGAGACATTGAACCCAAATCATACATTATTAAAATATTGTGCTTACATTACCTTTTTGGATAGTGATATTACAGAAAAAAAGCCAAAGTTATTTTTAAGTTAAAGTAATCACTCGTATGTCTCAATAATCATTTATATTGTATATACTTAATTATATATAAATTAACCTCTGAAATTATATATCATAAAAATTAAGATTGTGAGTGCATATCAGAAGTTCTAAATGCCTAGCTATTCTTTTTTTTTTTTTTTTTTTTACCTAATAAGACTTTTACCCAAACTCACAGGCAGACTTTTTCTTCTGATTTACAGTTTTGGCAAAGGAAAAGCACAACATAAGAGCAGTTTGTTTTTGTTTTTGGAAATTCTTGACTGTTTATTTGGGCTAAATATTCTTGAGTGAGTACAAAATAACAAAATAACTATTTTTGATCAGTTAACCCTTAAAGTTACCCAAGAAGCAGAAAAAGAAGTCAAAGAGGAAAGGAGAAAAAAAAAAAAAGCAAGAAGTTTCAGGTTTCAAACATATTAAATTATCACTGCAAAAGTCATATTAACTTCCCTTTGCTAGGAGAGAAGATAAAGTCCCAAGAAAATCCATTGTAAACAAATACACACACTCACACATACACATTTGTGTGCACTCAACAGAAAAAGAGACAATGTAGCTGATTTACACAATAATACATATTTTTTGCAATTCCATGAAGCTTTCTACTTTTTAACTATACATCAAACTGTGAAGTATAGTCATGACAGAGGGAGAATTTCTTAGGTTAAACAAAATCTCTTTTTGAGACAGACAAGGCACTCAGAGATTCTTTTGATAATCTCCCTATTTGTTTTAGTGCTGCTTTCAAATAAACAGTCTGTTCATTCTGAAAGCTTCCCATTGGCCTGAAATTTCAGATTGTCTGTGTGAAATTACATCAGAGAGATTTACACACGAATTAACACCTGTAAAGAGACCCTCACAACTGGTAAAAGTCAAAAAGACATGGTAGTTGCTACTTTGTGGCTAGACCTGGCCAGACCTGAGTGCTCAGGGAAGGCGAAACTTAAGAAAGCAATTCTAAGAACATAAAGACAAGTTTCAGGAAACTTCATAACTTTTTATTTTAAATCACATTCATTAATGTGCAATTTATGACCGTAAACTGTATTCACTAGAAGCATACTGCAAAATTTGTCCCAAGAATACCAGTCTTAGGTGGCCTCATTGAGTGCTTCAGTTCTGGGGCAGATTTATTGGGTCTATGCACCTCATCCCCTTATAAACATTCTCTTATGGACTCACAACAGGACAGATAGGTATAAACCGAATTGCTCAAAAAATAAAATAAAATAACGGCTATTTTCTTCTCCATAATCAACGAATTCCTAAAATGCTTTAATTCTCAATGAAAAAAATTAATTTAATCTTTATGAGTTGATGAAAGGAAATTGGAGCTTAGATCCAATTTAGGCCATGTCTCACTCTTGGGGTCAAAGAGACACCCCAATCCAAATATAGAGGATCAAAAGCTCCCGATATTTGTTTTGAGTGGACACAAGTAATTTTGTGGTTTCACTAGGGACCAAACCCAGGATTTTCTGCTTATTCAAGCAGAAGTGATGACCACTACATTCCGGAACTGGAAGGTCCAGTTTACAGAGTCAATGTGCATCAAGGGGATGTGCTTTCCCAGGCACTGTATGAGCAATGACAGAATTGTGATTGGACCCTGGTGATACCTTTAGGTTTGTCGACTGTTGACTCTTAGAAAGTCCACTGGAAATATCTGTTGATCAAGGAGAACACAGTTTATTTGATGAGAATACCACTTTGACAATATCTAGGCAATATTTCAGAAGGGGGAGGTCAGGGTGGGGGATCATACAGGTTTTAGGGCCTGGAATGAGGAAGCTTATAATCAGGTTTTTCAAGATAGAATGTTAACTGGGATTGGAAAGAGTTTATTATCTAATTTTGGATTTATGAGCTCCCAGAAACCAGGATCTAGAAGCTACTCCTGATGATCAAGGTATTGGTCTTGATAAGTTATCTCTTGAGGTAATTCACGTTTTATCTTCAAGGAGCAAATTTTTCTGGAGCAAGTAGCTGAGTTCAATTTGTTTTACTTTCCATATTTCATGTGAGGATACTAGATTATGCCTTTTTCAGTTTTTATTCCCCCTGACCCACCCCTGCCCACCCTAGGAACTTGTTTCAGATTTCCAAACAGTAGGACTACCAGACCAGTCCTGTCCAGTAAAAGTGTTGTAAAACTGGGCCATTGTAAGCATTCAGAACTCAAAGTGTCCCTATATAGGGGGTCAGTATAGCTTTATCTCAGCTACTTCCAATTAAATTGCCATATATTTTTAATGTTTATTGATTAGCCTATGTCCAACTTCAGATGGACTATTTTCTATTCAGTAATGTTTTCTCTGTACATTTGTGTTTTATACACTCATTAACTTTGTGACCAAATAGCAAATAATCTTGAATTTATTCTGTAGGTGCCTTTCTATTACTACCAAGTACCCAGGCTGGGATTTATATGACACCAAGTCCTGCATATCTGTGTTTCAGGACATAGGGTCTTTAATGATCTTTATTGGAGACTTTTTGAATTTTATTTCCTATAAGGAAACTTAGTGGCAGTTCTTCACAGCTTTCTGGGGGAAAATAACCTTTTAGTGTCATTCTTGAACCTGTTAGTTTATTCTCTTGGGCTTCAGTGAATTCAAGGAAAAACCCTGGCCTACAGTCCTACAGCCTGGAGCTGTGAAGTTGTCAGATCTCATAAGCTAGGCACAGTGTTTGGTTCTGGCCAGGACTTGGATAGGAGAGCTCAAAAGAAAAAAAATGTTCATGGAACACACATCTGTTATGCACCAGATGGCAGCTGTTACTTCATCTCCTGTGGAACTTTTTCCTATAATTCTTGCTACATTTCTTCTACTGCAGTACTTAAGGGTTTTAAAGAAAAAAGCAAAATATTTTGGGAAAAAATGAGGTGAATGTAACACTAAAACCAAGGCTTTAATTGTTCCAAAACTCAGGATTTGCAGAGTTAAGGTTCCCACAGCAAGCCTCCAACTGTGCGGCGTGTATTATAATAGGAGCCCTCATTACATAATCACCAAACCCCGGGTAATGTTACAGAGTGTTCAGCAGATAAAGGGCACAAAATAATGGAAAGGAACTGCACTTTTTCTCTAATCTTAGATGTACAGAGCGTATTATGTTACTGCATAAATATTACATGATCATGTAACAAAATATACTAATGAAATACACAGATGCAAAGCAAGAGTGCAAGGGTTGAGATTGCACTGGGAACACTTAAATTGATTTTCTTATTCTTTGCTAATTCAAATTCAAACTTAATTTAACATTTGTGTCGTTTTATGAGAATATGATATGTCAGGGGAGACCTGACAGTTTTTAATGGTCTATTAAATGATGCTTAGAGTCATATGGACATACAACAATATCACTGTCTTTTCAAGTCACAAATGGAAATTTGTGACTATGTCTTAAGCATCTCATTATTGATCTAGAGGCTAAATTCTGCATAACGATTCTTCCATCTTCATATTTGTGTGCAAATTTGTCAGCTTATCCTGATAGATACCCTCTGCCAATTGATTAAAAACACATTTACGTGGCACCTACTTGCATAAAGAGCTCTGTTCTAGAGTCTGATGTGACAGAAAGAAATAGTTGTGGTCTTGCTTTTCAAGAAAGTAAGACCTGCAGTTACTAATGACAGCGCTAATTATATTCAGTTTGAGTTAGGTTGCGCTGTGTACCCTAAACATGGGTTTGACAGCAGCGGCACATTCCATCTCATGACAGTTTTTAATTTCATTTGACAAAAGCTCTAGCTTACGCAAATCTCTCTTAATATTCCTACCACTACTATATGCTCTTTCTTGTTGTCCTTTGGTGATTTTAAATTCACCATCTTTAATTAACACTTTATTTCTCAGAGCCTTTATAGGCTCAGAGCAAAATTGGGGGGTGGATACAGCGCTTTCCCAAGTACCTCTTGCCCCTACACACTCAGAGCTCCCAAATTATCAACATCCCCCACCAGAGTGGTACACTCTTCATAATTGATGAGCCTACCTTGACAGGACATAATCACCCAAAGTTCATAGTTTACATTACAGTTCACTTCTGGCGAAGAATATTCTGTGTATTTCAACAAATGTATAATGGCATGTATCCATAATTACAGTATGACACAGATTGTTTTCAGTGCCCTAAAATCCCCAGTGCTCTACCTCTGCATCCCTTGCTACCCGTCCTCCTCTACCCATCCTTGGCAACCACTGATCGCTTGCCTTTTCCAGATTGTCCCATAATTAGAATCATATTGTAGGAAGCCTTTTCGGATGGACTACTTTCACTGAGAAATATGCATTTAAGATTCTCCTGTATCTTTTCAGGCTCAATAGCCATTTTTTTGTGTGCCAGTTTATTTATCTATTCTCCTAAAAGATGTCTTGGTTGCTCTTACGTTTTGGCAATTATAAATAAAGCTGCTATAAGCATCTGTGTGCTGATTTTTGTGGACATGTTTTCAACTCCTTTGGGTAGATACCAGTAGGAGTGTGAATACTGGGTCATATGAGAAGAGTATGTTAATTTCATAGGCAACTGACAAATTGTTTTCCAGACTGGCCATACCAGTTTACATTCCCATGAATGAGAGTACCTATTACCCCGCAGCCTTGCTGGCATCGGATGTTGTCAATATTCCAGATTTTGGGTATTCTAATAGATGTTTAGTGAAATCTTGTTGTTTTATTTTGCATTTTCTTGATCACATGGTGCAAGCACATCTTTTTATGTGACTACTTATAATCTGCATATCTTTAGTGAGGTATCAAAGTGGTTGATATTTTCATTGTTTGTTTACTTATTGTTGACTTCGAAGAATTTTTGTATATTTTTTATTACAATCTTTAATAAAAGTGTCTTTTGCAAATATTTCTCTGTCTATGGCTTTTCTTTTTGATACTGTCTTTCACATAGCAGGCATTTTTAATTTTAATGAAGTTCATTTTATCTATTTTTTATATGTATAGTGTTTCAATGTTATATCTAAAATGTCACCACCATATCCAAAATCATTTATGTTTTCTCCTTTGTTGTTTTCTAGGTATTTTATAGTGTTGCATTTTACATATAGGTCCACAATCCATTTTGAATTATACTTTATGAAGTATGTGTGTAGATTCATATTTTGCATATTAATGCCCGGATTTTCAGGACCATTAGTTGAAAAAATTATCTTTGTTCCATTGTCAAATTACCTTTGACTCTTTGTCAAAGAGCAGTTTACTATATTTATGGGCTCTTTATTTGGTTCCATTGATCTGTTTGTTCTTTCACCAGTACTATACTGTCTTGATTTCTGGAGCTTTATTGTTAGCCATGAAATCAGATAGAACCAGATCTCCATCTTGTTCTTTTCCTTCAATATTGTGTTGGCTATTCTGGGACTTTCACCTCTTTGTGCAAACTTGAGAATTGGGTTATCAAAATCCAAAAAAATAATTTGTTGAGATTTTAATAGTTTTGCATTGAAATCATAGATCAAGTTGGGAAGAACAGATATCTTAACAATATTGAGTCTATCTGTCCACAAGCATGAAATATTTCTCCATTTATTTAGTTCTTTGATTGCATTAATCAGTTTTATAGTTTTCTTCATATAGATTTTATACATATTTTATTATATTTATACCTAATTATTTTATTTTTGTTGGATGCTAATGTAAACAGTACTATGTTCTTAACTTTAAATTACATGTGGTCATTGCTGGTATTTTTAAAAAATCATTGATTTTTGTATATTAAGCTCTGTCCTGTGACCTTGCTGTAAATGCTTATTAGTTACAGGAATCAGGAGGCATTTTTTGTTTATTAATTCATTGTGTGTGTGTGTGTGTGTGTTTGTGTGTGTTATTTCTTTCTGATTTTGATAACATAGATGATCATGTTATCTGCAAAGAGAGACAATTTTATTTCTGTAAAGAGAGATGATTTTATTTCTAATTTCCCAATCTATATACCGTTCATTTCCTTTTCATGTCTTATTGTAGTAGCTAGCATTTTCTTGTATGATGTTAAAAATAACTGGGTAGAGGGAAGATCTTTGCCTTGTATCTTATTTTAATGAGAATGATGTTAGATATAGGTTTTGGGTTTTTTTTTTGTTTTTTGTTTTTTTTTTTTTTTGTAGACATTCTTTGTCAATTTGAGAGAGTTCCTCTGTGTTTCTAGTTTACCCAGAATTTATATTATGAATTGATGTTTTATCCTACTTACATTGATCTTATTTTGTGTGTTTTTTTCCTTTCTTGGTCTATTGATGTGATGGATTACATTAACTGTTTTTCAAATGTTGAATCAGCCTTGCATACCTAGGCTAAACCCCACTAGTTCATGGCATGTGGTTCTTTTCATATTTTGGGGGATTTGATTTGCCAATATTTTGATTTCTATTTTTGCATCTATGTTCATGGGAGATGAACATTTTGAGTAAGAAAGAAAACAAAAGACCTAAGTAGACATATATGAAAACATAGATACAATTTTAGTAGAAGGAATAAAAAGAGAAATATTTCCAAATAAACACTTAGTATTGCATAAAATGATAAAATCAACTTTACTTGTAATTTAAAAATATAACCTGACATTTAATTTTGGTTTGTTTTAACAATATTCCATAGATTTATTTTGATTATGTTTTAATATTATCAAGGTCCATGATGGAATTCCAGCTTGTTACAGATAATTTCTATATTCCATATCCCAGGAGCTTAATTTTATAATTCAATTATCAAATAACATATACTTAGTGATAGCTATTTTTTTTCCTAATTACTTCATTTCCATAGGACTATGTGCTTTATTATGAATGTTCTAAATATACAAATTTGAAGTACCCAAGTGATTTTTTAGAAAGAGAAATTGTTTCTACATATTATAAGGAAAAATTTTGTTTATGTACCTTAGGTCATTGATAACACAGGAATGGTCACTACCTACTGTGGGCTTCTATGCAAATATTTTTAAATCATTTTTTTTAGTTGTGACAATCTACTGTGTCTCCAACAAGGAAATAGTGAAGCAGAGGGAATAACTAGACGTAATAAAAACACCAATTTAACTAAAATCTACTGCATCATTTATCAGCGGAATCAATTACTAAATACATAAATTAAGTAATAGGAAAGTAGCATTATATTTAAGATAATATGAGCAAAGATCTGAGTTATATATTATTGTTGAGAACTGGAAGACTATAGGCCAAATAGTGAAAATAATTATATCATTTTTGAATATTGTCATAATAGTTTTCTACTCATTATTAAGTTGTTCTGCTTTTTATACTGTGTTTATACTCTGTCACATAAAACTAACATAAGTCTCCAAGCCTGCTGTGGAAGTTTTGCTCAGCAGCCTATTATTTTAACAAAAGAGACTTTTGAATTTGTCCAGTTAACAGGATCTTTTAAATAAGAGAAATTCTCATTTCTCTTATTTAACTTTCTGCCACATGAGTTTTAATGGAATATATAATAAATGTTGACCTTTTTTCATACTTTTTAGTTGTTAACACATTTACACTATTTTTTGAAGTCAGTCCAATCATAGTTCATTTTTTATAGCCATAAGTACTAAGTCTTCAAAATTAGATTTCTAATTTTACCAAATTGGACTGGTTACTGCCTTAAGTTAAAATCTATCTTTACATTGATCAAGTCCAATGTATATTTTTATGGACTTCTTTGAAATGACCATATACACTTAGGTTTTCCAACTGATTTACCCACTGAGGACCTGTTAGCTTTTGTATATTTCCCAGGAAAATTCATAAGACAAGCATAAGTTTGTTTACTCAACTAACTTAGATTTTAATTTAAAAGACTGTAAATAATACCTTTTACAAATTAGACTACCATTTTTCAAATGTGTGCACAAAATATTCCTAGAGTAATATTCCTACCATAGGTGCGTTGACCAAGTAAACATTCATTTTGGTCTTTTTTTTTTGGTCTTATATTTCCATTTAAACATTGTTCTATTATCTAAAATAATGTGTTTAAGTTTTACCTATCATTACTTGAAAGATTTCTTTTATGTTTATTTTTTTGTATTGATGCCATTTAAATACTTGCCCAGACTCCAGCATTTGTAAACTCTATTGTACTATTTCCCTCTAAACAAGCCTGCACTTCCTGTTTGTTTACAGGGAAAGATCAAGATAAGTTGGAATGTTATTACAGGAGGCATGGTTCATTAACTGACAATCAGAAGAAAGTCTTTGGCAGAAAAACAGACAGCTAGAACTATTTGGCAAATAGTATGATTTTAGAGAAATGTTCTACTGAGTAGCAATGTCACTGATCTGTAAACTGATGAACTCCTTTACCCAATATCTAGTCTTTTTGTCTAGATACAGTCACTTTTTTTTTCTTGTCCAGTGGATTAATCAATTCAACTTGATTTTTGTGTGATCATTTGTCTTCTTCTGTATACCTGTAAACTGGAACAACTTACATAAGCATCTCCACACTTTTGCTATTTTAATTTTGATTTCAGTCAACATTTATTTGAAAAGCACTTGCCAAATGTCCGTTATGTGTTTGGTAGATTAATAGGAATGACCATTCCCATGAATACCAAAAATTTTTGATATGTTGTATAATATACCAAATTGTCTCAAAACTCTGCATTCACTATGGATTTTTTTCTAATCACTGAATTGATTCAGGGCTGAATAAAAATCTTTCCTCTGCAGATTAACAATATATAGCCTATAGAAAAAATGTTAAACACTTATCAGAAAAACATAAAAGTGGTTATTTACCAAAATGTATTATTTTCTTTCTAATATTTAAGCTTGAATGCTTTTTCCTCCTTAACTGGTTAAAAACCACAATCTAATTTAGTAACCTGACTGTAGTATAATTATCAATGACTCTCCTATGTATTACCACTCACTTTTCACTTGTTAGGTTGAATTCTGGAACTTTCTCTTTGATACTAATTCTTCTGCCAGAATCCATAGCAAGAGTCAGAGATATGAGCATAAGTCTAAAAAGAAAACAAATGAGTAATGAGAGATGAGGGGGTCAGAAAGAGACAGAGAAAGGGAGGGAGGGAAAAAGAGAAGAGAGAAAGAGAGAGGGAGAGAGAGGAGTGAGAGGAGGAAGAAGAGGAGGATTGGGAGAGGGAAAAGGAAGGATAGGGAGAGGAAGGAGGAAGAGAAAGAAAAAGGAAGAGGCTGGGAGGGAGGAAAGAAGGAAGGCAGGAAGAAAGAGAAAACACCAAAAACAAACAGTATAGGAATTAGTGACCTTTTGAAACTGCAGCAAACTAAGTACCTATTTTTCTGAATAGAAAATATTTGTCATCCCTCAAGCTTACCTACAAATGACATTCATTTGATGAGAATAGACATTCATTGGTCTTGTGTGGTTTGGATCAGTGAATTTTTAATATTTGTTTTTTTTTTTTTTGGAAACTTTTCAAAGGAAAGACAAAATGGAAATTATAATTAAGGGAGATAAAAATAAAATGATGGAAAACAATTCTGTCTAATGAACTTGAACCTTCTTTTGAGCTCTTGGATCAACAATCCCCCTCCTACATTTATAAGGAGTTCACTTGACAGACTGCTCCTTTCTGTTTCTTTCAGCTGCACTCCCAGGAACCCAAGAGCTCCTGGGAGCAACCATCAGATCTGTTGTTAGAAGATAAAATGAGGAAAAACAACTGATGCATTTCTCCTTTAAGATTTTAGGTTCTTTAAAACTTCAACGCTCATTTAAACACTTAGCAAAAGCAATATTGAATCTCACTTTTCCAGTGCCTAGTAGATTATAGTACTTAAAGACTCACTCAATTTATATAGAAAAAAAGTTCTGCTACCTTGAAAGGAAACACTAATAATTTTTTTAAACATTAGATAGTTTACTATTTCTCTCCTGAACATAAACTTTTCAATGTAAAGAATGAGACAATAATTTTCATCTATCAGCTTTATTTCCTCAAAAGAACTGACTATTGTACCAGGAAACAATGAAACAGAGGGAGTGTTGTTAACCAGAGGTAAGAGAGATACCAACTGCACTAAAATTTCCTGCATTAGTTCTCAAAGGAATAAATTAATTACTAGGCAGCTGGGAAAATTATTATTATTGATAACAAAACAAGTGTGCAGCAATATATATATTAGTAGCAAAGTAGCATTATAATATAGAAGGCATTTGCAAAGATATGAGTTAATACATTACTGAGGAGAATTAGAAAACTGTGGGCCAAAGAGGGTAAAATAGTGAAAAAAATTATATGGGGATAAAACACTATGAAGCACTAAATGAAACAATGGAAAAATGTGCTCCATAGTAGTTAGTAATCTATTCTAAACCAATGTGGTTCACTCTGTGTCAAAATAGCATTGTTTGAGACATGCCACAGAAGCAATCTTGCTTCTCTTGACATTAGATACCCTCCAATAATGGGACATAATCTTTTTAACAACAACATTTAAAAAACATTGCCTGGATATCACCAGGATTAAAGTAGCCAAGAGAGTTTTTGGTCAACTCTCCCAGTTTATGCTTTTTAAGTAATATCTGAAATGTTCATTTTGTGGAGAGAGTGCAGCAGAGCCCCAGCAGCTCCAAGGCCTGGCGATGGGAATGGTCCCGAATGGAGCCAGCCAGCGCTGGCCTGCAGACCAGCTGCTTGCTCCTATTAATAGTTGCATCAGAACACAGTCATGCTCGCTTGTTTACCTAATGTCTATGGCTGTCTTCCAGCCACCAAGGCAGAGCTGCATGGTTGGGACTGGAAGCCCCAATTATTTACTATTAGAAGAATGTGAAGAAAAAGGTTTCCCGACTCCTGATCTGGAGAAGTACTTTTCAATAAATAAAGCTATTTGGGATGACAGAAATATTCTGTGTCTGTGCGATCTCATGTGGTAGCTACTAGCCACATGTAGCTAATAAGCTAATAGATATTTGAAATGTGGTTGGTGGGGCTGAGGACTTTATTTTACATTTTATTTCATTGTACTTCATTAGAATTTAAAGCTGAACAGCTGCACGTGGCTAGTGACTACTGCATTAGCACAGATACAGAGCATTTTCCTGATCACTTAGTTGTCTTAGCTTAGTAAGCAGTGCTTCCTTACCAGTCAGGAAGCTGTTTCTTAAAGAGCCATGTGGACCCTGGCTGGTGGCACAGTGGATAAGGTGCTGGCCCGACAACCCAAAGGTCACTGGTTCGATTCCCAGCCAGGGCACATAACCGGGTTGCAAGCCGGGTTTCCAGCCAGGTCCATAGCTGGAGGCAGGTGAAAGGCAACCATACACTGATGTCTCTCACCCTCTCTGCCTCACTCCCTTCCCCTTTCTCTAAAAATAATAAATAAAATCTTTTTATTTTTTTTAGAGCCATGTGGTAAAGAAGGAGACTCCAGAGCAACTGAAATGTGGCTAGTGCAGATGAGAAACTAAACTTTTAATAGTTATGTCATTTAACTAATTAAAAATTAAATAGCCACATGTGGCTAGTGACTACATCATAGACAGAGTGGGAAGAACAGTAGTTTCCAAAGCATGGTACCCAGTCCAGAAATATCAACATTGACTGGGAACTTATAGAAATTAAAATCCTTGGTCCCCACACAAGCTTTACTGGATCAGAAACTCTGGGTTGGGGCCCAGATAACTGTATGTGAACACTCTAGATAGTGTTTCTCAACATTGTAGCATGTATCACCCGTACAATGTAGTAGACCTGTTAAAACCTAGATTGTTAGAATTTATACTCAGTTCAGATAAGTTTCCTACAGCTGCAACATGCTGCTAATTTAGCAATTTTTAGCCTTTTTCATTTTATGGCACGTGTAAACTAGTTACTAAAATTCTGTATCATACCAAAAACATACTTTTTTTGTCCGACACAAAAATTCCTTCACACACAGCTGTTATTGTGTTGGGTGTTGTTGATATTTTTATTTGACAATCTAAGGGAACAGAGGTCAGTGCCCCTGACCAAATAGTCAGGTATTGCATGTTTTGACAATTCTAGCAGCATACCAGGTTGTCTGTTGCAGCAAACTAGCTGGAAATTGCTGTGCGATCCGTGGACTGTGCTTAGAGCCACAAAGAGCTCAGGTAGCATGTCTGCCAAGTCTGGAGTGTGCTTGAACCTGAGTTGCAGAAAAGCATATTAAATTTTCCAGTTGTATTTACTTTCCACCTAAAATAAAATGAAGCTTACTAACATGTATTCTGCCCTCAATTAGTCCCTATGTCATATCATCATAATGTTGATGGATCAACTGTGACTTCACTTCCTTTTACTTTTTTTTTTTAAATTTTATTGTTGTTGTATTACATCCATCCCCTTTTTGCTCCCCTCTGTCCCCCTCCCCACCCACCCATTCCCCCCAAAGTCAATCCCACCTGTTGTCCATGTCCATGGTTCCTTTATACTAGGTTCTCATCTAAGCTACTCCCCTTTCTTGCCTCTGCCTCCCCCCTACCCCCAACCTCTTTCCCCCTGACCACTGAAGGCCTATTCACTGTATTCATATATTTGGTACTGTTTTGCTTGTTGTTAGTTTTGTTCATTATTGTCCTGTAATGGGTGAGATCATATGATATTTGTCCTTCACTGACTGGCTTATTTCACTAAGCATAATACTCTCCATTCCATCCATGTTGTTGCAAAGGGTACAAGTTCCTTCTTTTTTTCTGCTATATAGAATTCCATTGTGTAAATGTACCAAAGTTTTTTGATCCAGTCATCCACTGATGGGCACTTAGGCTGTTTCCAGCACTTGGCTATTGTAAATAGTGCTGCTATGAACATAGGTGTGCATAGGTTCTTATGAATTGGTGTTTCAGGATTCTTTGGGTATAGTCCAAGTAGTGGAATTGCTGGATCAAA
>PVIW01010390.1:0-44521 GCA_004026585.1 Noctilio leporinus
ATAGTCCAAGTAGTGGAATTGCTGGATCAAAAGGCAGTTCCATTTTTAGTTTTTTAAGGAAACCCCATACTGTTTTCCACAGTGGCTGCACCAGCCTGCATTCCCACCAACAGTGTATGAGGGTTCCCTTTGCCCCACATCCTCGCCAACACTTGTTTGTTGATTTGCTGATGATTGCCATTCTGACAGGTGTGAGGTGATATCTTAATGCAGTTTTAATTTGCATCTCTCTGATGACTAGCGATGTTGAGCATTCTTTCATATGCCTCTGGGCCCTTTGTATATCTTCCTCAGTGAGTTGTCTGTTCAGGTCCTTTGCCCATTTTTTAATTGTCAGCCCAGATCTTTTTAAGCCAGGTCTCCAGATCCAGGGTAGAATGCACAGTTCAGTGTGTCACCCTGCCAAACTCAAACCCCATCAGATACATTTAAGTTCATGTCCCGTAAACATCAAGACATGGCAGGTATGTCCCCAGGGCCACCTTCCCTCTGGGCTAATGAAGGTCAAAACCCAGAGCTGAGGATGGGTTGCTAGCACATTTACAAATGCAGGGGAGACTGCTGAGTCCCTGCTATTTCATTTCTTCCAGCCTGCCCTGGCGGATGGGAAACCCCGTGTAATAACCGGGGTATCTGCATCAGTCACTATTCAGCCAAGGAAAGGTGTAAATGCAATGCCGGCTTCAACGGGACAGCGTGTGAGCTGTGCTGGCCAGGGAGATTCGGGCCCAACTGTCAGCGTATGTAACACCCACTGCCCTTTGTTCAGCCTGCTGCTCAGCTGTGCCTTCCCCCTCCTAACCCACACTGTCCCGCTGGCCACCCTCCTTTCCCTCCCTCCCAGGTTCCCCCCCCCCATCTACCTGCCCCTGCACGCTTCTCCCCTCCTTGGAGGCATTCCCAGTTTCCATCTACTGAAAGAGCTTCATCTCTCAAAGTGAAGCTCACGGGCCCTGCAGCCTTCAAGGAAGAGCAACATTCACTCAGTTCCTCGACCAGCTCGCATTACTCAGTCCTTACAAGTATCAATATCTGATAGTTTATGGAGGGCCTGCTATGCGCCAGGCAGATGGGTTTCGCCATTCAGCTCTCACAATAACCCTTTGCAGCAGGTACTGTTACTATTCCCATGGAGCACATGAGGAACTGACACACAGGGAGGCTCAGTGACTTGCTCGCCTGCCGGGAGCAGCTCTAAGATGGAAGGATGTGGTGCTGTACAAGGAGCACAAAATCGCAGCTCTCAGAGAGTGTACATTCAAAGGGAGGAAACAGATCAAAAGTGCAGAGACCGTAATAGTTGTAAAGGTATCAATAAAAAGAAGCACGCCCTGGCTGGTAGCACAGTGAGTAAGGTGCCGGCCTGCAAACCCAAAGGTCACAGGTTCGATTCCCCAGCCAGGGCACATAACCAGGTTGCAAGCCAGGTCTCCAGTCAGATCTGTGGCTGGAGGCAGGTGAGACGCAACCATACATTGATGTCTCTCTCCCTCTCTGCCTCTCTCCCTTCCCCTCTTTCTAAAAATAATGAAATAAAATCTTTAAAAAAAAAAAAAGAAGAAGAAGAAGAAGCAGGTAAAGGGAATGGCGGAAGAGAGATGAGTGAGTGCAAAGCTACTGAGGCAAGGAAGCCAGGGTGAGTGAGCAGAAGGGAGAAAGGAGTGAAATCTGAAGGTTGACGAGGGGGTTACTCACCTGGAAGCTTCTCGGGCAGAGAAGGCACTATGGCATCTATTCTGCGTGTGACATGTGGCACGTGCAGGGTTTGAACAGAGAAGTGTCATGTGCAGATTAGAAAGGCTCACGCCAGCTGCCCTGAGGGGAGCACAGTGCAGGGAGCAAGCGCAGAGGCAGGGTCACCTTTAGGGAAGCTATTGCCACCATCTAGGTGACAGCTGGTGCTGCCCTGGGCCACCATGGTAGTGCGGGTGGCAAGACGTGGAAGAATGGGTACGTATCTTGCAGAGTTTACTGTTAACTAGATTTCTCTGTTAGGAGGCCCCAGATAAGGCTCTCTCTTCAGCCTATTCTGTTACATACCCCCTCACATTTCCTACTTCTGTGTTTGACACTCGCCATATTTATAATTGCATGTTCTCCTAGACTATAAGCTCCATGAGAACCGGGACCTTAGATCATATGTTTTCCCGTGTAACCGCATTGCCTAGTAGTGTCTGCCCCATGATAGCCACTGAGTAAGTGATCTTTGGAATGCACGGACTGAGGGGTGAGTGAGTAAATGAATGAATGAATGTGGCATATGCGGGGCGCCTTCCACACTGACAACACAGCCAACAGGTATGAGCTGGTTGGTCGAATTTCAAGCTCCGATCACTGGTTACTAATCATACTGCAATTTGCTTTGTAGGCTGTGGCTGCTCAGACCATGGCCAATGTGATGAGGGGATCACGGGCTCCGGGCAGTGCTTTTGTGAAGCAGGGTGGACCGGCCGCTTCTGTGACAAGCAGGCAGGTCTGTCATGGGAGTGGGCAGCTGCCAACAGCACCAAGCTGCAGGGAACCCTGCCAACAGCATCCAACTGAGGTTGGGTCTGAGCAACACCTGGACAAAAAAAAAAAAGAAGAAGAAGAAAACACAGCAGATGTTCCCTTTTCCATGTGGAAAACATGAGTTGGCCCCAGGCCTCAGGAGGTGTGATGACTTGAAAGAAAAGTAGATGAACATATTTAATTCAAACCCATGAAACCAGCATGCAAACATGGAAGGACCCACCTCAGTCAAAGAACACAAGATGGAGCAGGAACAGCCCCTTGGGATCATGGTCCTGGGCCCGGGCCGAGTGGTTTCACAGAAAAGGCACAGTCTAGAATCCTTGATCTGACCCCTGATTCTGCTACTAACCAGACAAATGGCCTTCGATAGCCTACCCACTCTGAGCCTTGATGCGCTCACCCTTGAAAAGTGTGTTTTGCACATTTTTTCAGGGGGAAGGGAGGGTCAGAGATGGTTTGAAGCGCCCGGTGTATGGGGGCTCTCACAAACAGTGGCTGCATTATCATGGCATCATTGGCATTGGCATTATTATCTTGACCCTTATCGAGCAGTCAGTTTTCTGAGGCCTCCATCACGCCAAAGTCCTATCGCTGGCTAAAAGTCTGAGACAGAAAGGTTGAATTATCTAATACGAACCACTGTTATTTTATCCTTCCTGGGGTCCAAAGGGCAAACTAAGCTCCTCCGCTGGGCTTTGGCAACCTGACATTCCAGAATTCCAACAATACCCTTAGCTTCAGTTCCTCCTTCTCCCTTCCGCTGTCCTAACCCCGACTGCCACATGGCTTCATGTGGCCTATTGATGCCACTGCTCCATCCAATCACCAAAGCTCCAGACCTCTCCCTCCATGGAATTTCTCCTCCACTTCAATCATCTCTGTCCAGAACCCCCATGCCCTTAGGACCAGAGAACTAGTCTGCTAGAGTCATCTCTGTTGACAAGTTTCAAAGTACGAAGTTTTAATTGGTTGCCCCCAAAGATAACATATTTGCATTTTAATCTGATTAACATTTCAGAGATAATACCTTAATATAAAGGAGAGATTTCATGATCTCCAAATCTCTAGTCTAGAAGGAAACTTAGCAAATCACCCCATCTTCCCGCTATAAAGGGACACCTTTGAAACACAGTGGCAGGCCAGAGAGTCTTGGGGAGATGCGTTAGGTGAGTCTCAACTCTCCTCACCCTAACTCCAAATGAATGGCAACTTTTTCTTTTAGTTCTTTCCCCAGTGTGCACACCTCCTTGTTCTGCTTATGCTACCTGTAAGGAGAACAACACATGTGAGTGTAACCTGAACTATGAAGGCGATGGAGTGACATGCACAGGTGGGTACCCTCTGTGCCTGTGTGAAGCAGTAGTGGGACCCAGTCACAGTGCCTGGGCTCCATCCAGGCCCTTCTACCGCCTGCCTGGGCCACTTGGCAATACCCACCTTCTCTGTGACTCAGTTTCCCCCAGTGGGTCTGCTTACGCCTGAGGTCACAATTTGAAATTGCTTCGGCACAAACTGTCATGCACTTTATTTTCTAATGTTGTCTAACTATGAGCAATCCAGTCTTACTTCAAAAAATGCAGATGTACTCCAGTGTTAAAAAGAAAAAAAAAGAAAAGTTAAACCTAGATATACTCTCACCACTCAGTGAGAACTGCTCTGAACATGGCAATGTCTGTCTTTAGCAGCTAGCATGTGCATTCAGCCACACAAATACCCAAAGGAACAGTGGCACTAATAAGGCTGATATTTTAGTATTTTTGATGTTTATCTTTATCTCACATAACCGTTTCGATGGAGGCATCCATGGCTGACAAGGGGTATCGCTCTGAAAGGTCACCTGGCAGCCCAGACTCCTTCCCTCTTGTTGCTCTGCCATTACTCAGTTGCCTGGCCCAAGGTGGCCACCACCATAAGCACCTCCCAGGCAGCCCGATGGAGATGGAGGGGAAGGAGATCTCAGGATGCACCTAGTAGTTGCTAAAATCCTCCTGCTCCTGTTCATTGGTTGGACCCTCATTATCAGTCACTTCCAGCAGCAAAGGAGTCTGGGAACTGTAGTCTCTCATTGGGCAACCATGAGCCCAGGTAAAAATCTATTATAGATAAGGGAAACAATGGGTACTAAGGGAAAACTACTAGTCTTGGCCACAGGTGCTTTCCTGTTTTATGAATAATTTACTCACAGAGATAAAGACTTTCTTTACAAAAATGAGGGCTTGCTGTACCTACCATTTGGTAATCTGCCACAAGGCAGTCTAGGAGTAGGTGGGCACTCCACAGTGGCAGGAAGTCCCAGGTGCCTTTCTGCCCTGCCTTAAGGTGAGGATTTTTGTCCTAATGTTACTTTTCTTGGGGCCTCAAGTGACCACAATTCTAGGCAAAAAGGCAGGCAAGAGAAAACAGCTGGCTTTCCAGCTACTGCTTAGGCTAAAGCTAATCTATTATTAGGTTGAAATTTGGGGGATTGTGAAAACAAAGGTCCTAAGAGGCAGCACAATGCAGAAGGGTCAGCACAGGCTTTGGAGTCAAAGCTGTCCAGGTTTAAATCCCAGCTCTGCCTCATTCTAGCTCTCTGAGGGTCAGTTTGTTTATCTGTAGAATGGGGTACAATGTTTACCTCACAGGTGTTCCATAGTGTGCAAAATTGACACACACATATACATGCATAACTATCCTAATGTTGAAAACCCAAACTCGTACAGAAAAGTGCTACCAAAGAGGAGCCTAGAAGTATGTGACAAAGGGGCAGAAGTGGACAGATGTCACCAGGCCTGGACTATGAGGGTATTAGCCATAGAATATTAGTGTTTGCAAAGGTTAGCACAGAGGCCATGGGGCATGGGGAGAGAAGTTGCCAACACGTGGGGGCCCATTTATTCCCCCCAATGCCACTGGTTCTGGGGTAACCCACTCCCCAATCTTAAGCCCCAGTTACACAGACAGTGACTCACAGAGCCCTCTCTCCCCTGCTCTCACAGTGGTGGATTTCTGCAAACAGAACAATGGGGGATGTGCAAAGGTCGCCAAGTGCTCTCAGAAGGACACAAAGGTCTCTTGCAGCTGCCCGAAGGGCTACAAGGGGGATGGCTACGTCTGCTCAGAGATAGACCCCTGTGCGGATGGCCTCAATGGTGGGTGTCATGAGCATGCCATCTGCAAGATGACCGGCCCGGTGAGTCTCTCTTCCCTGAGGAAAAGTGAGGTCGGCTTCTTGTGCCTCACTCAGCCTGGCTTCTCTGTTCTGGTTCCCATTCGGCCTCGTCCTCAGCTCTCTTCCCACCTCTCTCTGTTTCTTATTAAGTCAGCAAGCCAAGTGCAAGGTGGCATCCTAAGCCAGAAAGGGACATTAGTGAAAAACTGATGAAATCCACATGGAGTCTGTTGTTTAATTACTAGTCACGTACCCGCAATAATCTCTCAGCTTTGGCAAATGTATTACAGTGATGTAAGCTGTTAACTTCAGGGGAAACTGGGTGGAGAGTGTATGGGAGGGACTCTCTCTGCTGTCTTTGCAGTTTTTCTCTAAACCTAAAATTATTCAAAGTAAAAAGCTCATTTAAATGGAAAGAGTTGATCGAAGTGGCAGGAAAATTGTGCACCCTCAAGTCCTTTTAGAATGGAATTAGTGCCCTGGTGCCCCGTTTACCTGGTGGGAAGAGAAGATGGTAGGAGATAATGCCCATTGTGGTGATAAACTGTGAGCTTAAGGTCAGATGGCCTTTGAGTCTGAACTCCTGGACTTTTGTGCTGTGTGCCCTGGGGCTGGCTGCTTAGTCTCTCTGAGCCTCACTGGCACTGTGGGCCTAGTAACGCGACAGATCTCAGAGGATTGCTGTGGGGATGAAGCGAGATGACCCATTGATTCAAAACGGTCATAAAGCACCTACTATGTGCTGTTGTAGGGGCCAGAAACATCACAATATAAAGCCTATATACGAGTAGAGGGAAGGGTGGTGGTTGGTGCAGAAATGAACGCACATGATACTTTCAGAAAGCACGAGGGGTTGGGAAGAACATAAACTGGCCAGTGCAGTGGAAGGGGTTGGGAGAGCCACTTATTTTGGGGGGGAGAGGCTCTGTCTGAGCAATGGCACTTGAGCTGAGAGGTAAGGAATGGCATTTCCTCATGGTCTTGCATAAACACATGGCATGGCAGATATTTCATTCCCACTGGGCAAGAGAGGCATATGTTCTTCTTGATTCTTCTGAACACCTCCAATGCCAGATGGGAGCCCACAGAGCACTTGGGGGTCCTGGGGTCTGTAAGGTCAGCGTTGCTCGGAGAAATCACATCTGGAGACCGCTGTGGGATTAAACCGTGAGTTTACTGGTGGAAGGAAAAAGAGTACAGGAAAATGGGAAGCGGCACGGGAAGTGACTCTTAGAGAAGCCATCTTCAACCTGACCTCACCCGACTGGATTTTATATGGACATTCTCACAGATACCTGGATCAAAGGAGAGTTCATTTCGTTACCCAAATTCTATTAGCTAGGGAGTGCTAAGAGGGTCTGTCTGATGGAGCCAGTTTTTCATTTACATCTCCCCAGGGCTTCCCAGAGAAGATAACTTCATCAATTCATCCCGAAGAGTTTCCTGTCTGGTTCTATTATCATATTCCTGCCAGGTTAGGTGTCCAAACATTGACTGTTAGGGTTTTAACTAAAGCCCAGGTATAATTAAAGTTCAAAGGTAGGAACTGTCTCCAGCTTGTCGGCCCCCACAGCCAGACAGGATCCTGGACAAGGGGCTTTTTCACCTTTTCCCTTCTCCCCACAGGGCAAGAGCAAGTGTGAGTGTAAAAGTCATTACATAGGAGACGGGGTGAACTGTGAGCCAGAGCAGCTGCCCATGGACCGCTGCCTGCAGGACAACGGGCAGTGCCACGCGGACGCGGACTGTGCTGACCTCCACTTCCAAGGTCAGTAGCCTAGGGGCTCTGGGCCCAAAGCACCTGGTCTCCAGGCAAACAAACAAACAAACAAACAGTTTCGTTTCATTACATTTTACAATTTAATTCAAAATTTAAAAAAATAAGAAAATTGGAAACCAGCTAGCCTACTTCTGTTTGGTGCTAAGAGGCGGTAGCTTTCACCGCAGAGGGCCAAGTAAACTCAGTGTTGGACCCTGAGCTGGGAGAAACCAGAAGGGAGCTCAAAGGTCCTCCGTTGTGAATTGAATTTTCCTGACACTTGCTTTCCTCAAATTGCTTAGTAACCCCTGCCGCTCTTCATTTGAATTTGAATCTAAGGAGCATAGTTTAGGATTTAAATAACAAAGAGGAAGCACTGGCCACAAGCAGAAGCAATTTTTCTTTTTTCTTTTTCTTTTTTTAGGTTTTATGTATTTTTTTTTTTTTTTAAGATTTTATTTCATTATTTTTTAGAAAGAGGGGAAGGGAGAGAGGCGGGAAGGGAGAGAGGCAGACAGGGAGAGAGACATCAATGTATGGTTGCGTTTCACCTGCCTCCAGCCACAGACCTGACTGGAGACCTGGTTTGCAACCTGGTTATGTGCCCTGGCTGGGAATCGAACCAGCGACCTTCGGGTTCACAGGCTGGCACCCATCCACTGTGCCACCAATCAGGGCAGAAGCAATTTCTTAGAAGCACGTTGATTGGTGTGGGCCCCACTTACTTCCGAGGATGATTTGAATGGCTTATAATAAACCAACGGGTATAAGAAAACTAAGAAGTACAGAGATACAGCTGATAGGCCATCTTGAAACCTGATGAAGGGAAAGCATGAAGCACCCACAACCTAGTTCTGAGCCAGGGCAAGGAGGGCCTTCAGCGTTTCAGAAAGCAATTCAGGCCACGGCATATTATGACCAATGGGATGTCTCTGACTGGCTCAGGTTTGCTTTAATATAGCAGTTTCTACACATTCCAATAATGCTATTGACTTATTACCTCTTACGTGCTGTCCTAGTCCATTCAAACTGCCATAGCAAAGTGCTGGAGATTGGGTCGGGCTAAGTAACAACAGAAACTTGTTTCTCACAGTTCTGGAGGCTGGAAGTCCAAGCTCAGGGTTGAAAGCATGGAAGGTTCTAGGAAGGGCCCTCTCATAGGTTGCAGGCTACCAGCTTCTCGTTCTGTCCTCGTATAACAGAAAGGACAGGGTGCTCTTTGGGGTCCTTTCTCATAAAAGCTCTGCTCTTTTGTGAGGGCTCCACCTCTATGACATGATTACCCCCCAAAGACCCCACCTCCTAATACCATCACATTGAGGGTTAGGCTTTTAATGTATGAATTGGGGGAGGGGGGCGAACAACATATATTAAGGCCTAAGACACCTCAAATTTCTTTCAGAGATGAGCTAGAAGATGCATGTAAGCAGGGGAAATGCATGGGATAATGCCATTGTCTACTTACAAGAATATTTCCCCATGTAATTGAGGAAATTTTTTAATTAATAAGACCAGGAGAAGAAACAAATAAGACAGGAGATAACGATTTATATCTCATGCTGATGGTGCAATTAAATGAGAGAGAAGACTAGAGAAAAATTGAAACCAGGGACGCAGACAAACACCTGTACACCCATAGTCATTATTCACAATAGCCCAAAGGTGGCAACAACCCAACTGTCCAATGGCAAACGAATGGATAAACAAAATGCCGTCTATCCATGCAATGGGATAGTATTCAGCTTTGAAAAGGCATACATGTCTGATACATACTATAACACAAATGCACCTTGAAAACATTATGCCAAGTGAAATAAGCCGGACACAAAGGACAAACACATGATTCCACATTCAGAGACTTGGTAACTGGCCTTCTGCTTTGAAGGTCCTTTAATGCTCTTTGCCGGAAGCAGTGACGTGGGTGGTTCCGCTCCTCCCCTGTCTAGATACCACTGTCGGAGTGTTCCATCTACGCTCCCCGCTGGGCCGGTATAAGCTGACCTTTGACAAAGCCAAAGAGGCCTGTGCCAATGAAACTGCAACCATGGCGACCTACAACCAGCTCTCCTATGCTCAGAAGGTGGGTCCCCAGTGGGTGGGCACAGTGCAGGCAAGGGTCTGCTGGAGAGGAGATACGGGCTCTTCTTAACATGGGGACACTTAGGCTGTTGCCTTCTTGGAGGCGAGTGCAGGAAGCTCCTGGACCTATGATAACAATTTGTCACATCCATTGGGTGTCTACTATGTGTCAGGCACTGAGAGAGGTGGTTTATTGACATTTCTGCCATCCCTACAACATCCCTGGAGGTTCAGATAGAGCAACAAAAGCTCTAAAAGGTTAAGTAATGGGTCCAATGTCACCTAGCCAAGAAGTGGCAGATCCAGTATTCAAAGGTAGCCCTAAGTGCAAAAGTCTGTTCTCAACCATGACGTTCTACTGACAAAGCAGAAGCACAGACTGGGAGTGCATACTTCACAGCTGGAGACAAGAAAAAGATCAATGACCCCAAGTCTGGGCTCTCCCTGAACCCACAAAGCAGTTGAGTTTCTCTGGAAGAGCTAGACTTCTCTGTGTCTGGAGTGGAGCTGGGGTGACCTCAGCTCTCAGCCACAGCCAGGTAAGAAGTGGAGCTCTGGCCAGAACTTCTCTCTTAGCCTCAAAAACCAGAAGCACTGCCCATTTGGAAAAGCCAGCACCTTGAAGTTACCTAGTGATTGCTCACTGGGAGGTGGGGAAGTGACTGCCTACACAACATCATTTTAGGACTCTTCCTCCAACCTCCATCACTGCCAAACCTCTCTAGCTTGCCTCAGGAAGGTAGGGAAACATTTGTTTCCTTATCAAGGAACAAACGTTTGATGCCAGGACCCAGCATCTTGGAGGGTCTGAGTTTCTGCTCTCCTGCTTTCTAGTTGTATGGCCTTGATCAAGCCGTTGAAACCTCTGTACAACTTGACATAGTTGTATAAACACTAAAGGTGATATGGCACAGTGACTGGCATATAGTAGGACCTCAAGTTTAAGATGGAGAGCTCTGGAGTATAGACTGCCTGTGTTTGAATCTCAGCTCTGTACTTGCTGTCTGTATGAGTTTGAACAAGTTATTTAACTCCTTTTTATCTCCATTTTCTTAATTACAGTATATGATAGGGTTTTTTTTTTTAAGTTTTCCTGTCTCAAAGAGTTGATGTGGTTAGGATTAAAAGTATTGACACATGAAAAGCCCTTGCAACAGAACCTGGCCCAGAATAAGCTCTCAGTGTGATATGTTGATGATGATGGTAATGGTGGTGTTAATTATGATAATGATGAAGGTGATGATGATGTTGATGATAATGATAATGATGGTGATAATGGTAAAAATGATAATAATAGTAGTGATAATGAGATGATGATGATAATGACCAAGTAAAGTTCTTCCAATCCATAAGCAGAAGAATTTGCACCCAGGGGAAATGACTGAGAGCAAATCATTTCTCAAGAGCAGAAAGATCAGTGTGAAGGACTCAGGCATCCACAAGAAAGCGAGGGTACCTTTCATCTATCCAATGGCTCAGTTAACAAAAGCTTAATGATTACCTACTGTGTTATAGGCAGAGGGACGCAACAGGCAAAATGAGCCATAACCCTTGAGTCCATAGAGTTCATAGTCTGATGAGGGGAATCAGACATTAACCGAAGGACTCCACAATAGATATAAAGTTGCAGCTGACCTGTGGCCACATCTGTGTCCCTACAGGCCAACTACCACCTCTGTTCAGCAGGCTGGCTTGAGAGTGGGCGGGTTGCCTACCCTGTAGCCTATGCCTCCCAGAACTGTGGCTCTGGTATTGTTGGAATAGTGGACTATGGACCAAGAAACAACAAGAGTGAAATGTGGGATGTCTTCTGCTATCGAATGAAAGGTAATCATCCCAGCTACACTTAAGATTCCAGGCCACACAGCTGCTGAGCCATGCACAGCCTGGCCAGCCAATCTCCAAAGGTAAGGCTGGTGGCCAAGGTCCCTGCCCCATGGGAGTGGAACCCCATGTGCTTCTGCCTTCCAGATGTAAACTGCACCTGCAAGGAGGGCTACGTGGGAGACGGCTTCTGGTGCAACGGAAATCTGTTGAAGGTCCTGATGTCCTTCCCCTCTCTCACAAACTTCCTGATGGTATGTATCATGTCTATTCATTTTCACCTCAGAGAAAGAGAGGTTGTATCAAAGTAGTTCCTAGAGAGGTGAGTCCTTGAAAGAAGGCAGAGACTCCAGGCATGGATAAGAACATGGAGCACATTGCCTGAATGTGAAGCTTGAGTTTGCCACTTATTGCATCACCTTAAAGTTACTTTCTTCTCCAGGCCTCAGTTTTCGCATCTGTAAAATGGGCATAATGATAGCACCAACTTCAGAAGATCATTGTGATAATTAAATGAGTTACTATTTGTAAAGTACTTAGACCTGAGACCAGCACATGGAGAATGTTATATTGATGTTAATATTACTACTTCTGTTTGCATCTAGAGCATCTTCAGAGTCTGAGCTGCAAGAATGAGATGCTCTTTTGCCTTCATGGACAGGGCAGGACACAGTGAGCTAAGCCTGCCTGGTCATCACCCAATGAGCCAAATTATCAACATGGTGTCAACTTTCATTTTGCACTGCACTTAAAGTCACTTTAGTAATTCGCAAATTATGTCAAGGTAGAGGTTAGACCAAGGACCCCAAAATGGTGTATCTTTGTCCATAGACCAAAAGTATCCATCTAACTGGTCGAAAAATTAAGGTTACCTTAAATACTCTGATCGCCCAAACCTATGTTTCTACTGTGTGGGAACTTGGCTTGTAACAGACAGCATTTCAGAGAAAGGACAGGGTCAGAACAAAACCCACTGTCTATGAGCCCTTTAGAAAATTAATTAACTTCTCTGAGCATTAGCAGTCCTGTCTGCACAGTTGACTAAGTTGAGCTGAGTAGTGTGACTTCTCATTTCTCATAATTTGTTCAGTGAGTATTTATTGAGCACTTACTATGTGCTTGAGCGACATTCGTGAACAAAGTACCCAAACAGATAGACATAAAGAATAAACAAGCGCATAGTATTGAATGCTAGAAGGTGATATGGGGGAACGTTAAGGTGGGAGGAGGGGAAGAGGCACCACAAGGTTTCCAGTTTGCGCAGAGTGATGGGGAAGGCCTCAGTGAGGTGACATTTGAGCTGTGCAGATTTGAAGAAGACCATTCAGGGAGGAAGGAACAGGCTGGTGAAGGACAAAAGGCAGGAGTGTGCCTGACAAACTGGAACAACAACAAGGAAGCCAGTGTGGCTGGAACAGCGTGAGCAAGAGAGGGGACAGCTGGGTCGGTGGTCAGAGGAGCTGCTGCATCCAACTTTGGGCCTCATGGGTCATTGGAAGGACTTTGACGTTCCCTCTGAGTGAAGTGGGACCATTGCAGGGTTTTGACAACAGAGGACTCAAGGTTTAACGTTTCAAAAGACTGGGCAGGCTGTCCCAGTGAGAATGCTCTGTGACACGGCTGTGATTTGGGACCATAGGATTTACTGAAGAAAGGAAAGTGCTCTTGAAACTGCCAAGGTGCAGCCAGAAGAAGCAGGATAATGTCCTCCGGGTCCACAAGAGAAAGACAAATACCATATCATTTCACTCATATGTGGAAACGGACTCATAGAGAGCAGGCTGACAGCGCCGGGGGAGAGGGGATGGGCGGAAGTGGAAGAGAGAAGAAAGGGGATAAATGGTAATAGAAAACAATATAATTAAAAAACCAGCAGACAAGCGGCAGCTGAGTTGGGGCTGACATCAGGAATGTTCCCTGCATACTGATGGTCCTCTGATCACTCCCTTCCCCTCCCCAGGAAGTGCTGGCCTACTCCAACAGCTCCGCCAGGGGCCTGGAGTTTCTGAACCTCCTGTCTGACCAGTCAATCCGTGGCACCCTCTTCGTGCCCCAGAACAGTGAGCTGGGGGAAAGCGAGGTGAGTCAGGTCCCTGGTGTCTGTGCTGTAGGCTAATTCTCCTAGCCAGTGTCAGTTATCCATCCCCACAACAATGCCATGTCACAGATCACCCCAACACTCAGTCGCTACACATTTATTTAGGTCTCACGTCTGCAGGTCAGAGGGCAGTCCTTCTGGCCTTGGCCAGGCCTGCTCATGTGCCTGAGATGGGCTGGCTGCTGGCTGATCTACACTGGCCAGTGGGGGGGACTCTGCTCCTCAGGTCTCCCACCCTCCAGCAGGCTAGCCCAGGCGTGTTGTCATGGCGACAGTGGCATGTGTTGAGAGCAAGCCCAGTCCTGCTGGTATTTTTCAAGCCCCTTTTTGGTCTCATTTGTTAACATGCCACTGGCCCAACTAAGTCACACGGATGAGTCCAAAGCCAGAGCGGAGACCCTCGGTTACATGGCAAAGGGCAAGGACATAGGAAGGGGTGAAGAACCAGAGCCATTGATGGATCCAACCCGCCACCCTGAACTTCATTACACATGGCACACAGAGGGAATGGCAACGTGTATTCAGCCCTCCCAAAGACAGCTGCCCTGCAGGTCCTGACAGCCCCAGGCCCTTTGCATCCCCCAGAGCCGAGGGGAACAACACCTCCACCCAGCTGGTACCCACTCAAGACCCACTCTGCCCAGGGTACCTGTGAGAAGCTCTGTCATTAGGCTCTCTCTCAACGCCACGTCCTTGCTGGGGGAAAACCTCTGACATAATAGCCTGAGAAAAACTTGACCTTTACTGATCTCCACAGGAGGCAGAAAAGCTAAAGCCATCAGAAGGGACTTTTTTCTATACCATCCTTATCATTAAAAAGAAAAAAATATTGCTTGGCCTTTAAAGACCATTCTTATGTTGCTTCTTTCCTCTCAGAAGCTGTCTGGGCAGGACATCGAGTACCACTTCGCCAATGTCAGCATCGTTTTTTACAATGACCTTGTCAATGGTACCACACTGCGAACTAGGCTGGGCAGCCAGCTGCTCATCACCTCCAGCCAGAACCAGAGCGAACAGGTATGAAACATTTTCCGAGCTTATTGGAAGAACTGGAGAAAACATATGCAAAGTTCCTAGCATACAGTCTGAACTTAATAGATGGCAGCCCCTGTAATGTGAAAGTCTACTCTAACCCTGCAGTAAGGTGATGGCATCAGCTGCACATCAGAGCACACCACACCGGCTGTTAGGTCGCCTCTACTCCTTGGGAAATAAGCCATTAGTGGCCACCAGCCTCAGAAGCCGGTAATGAGGGACTATAAATGCAAGCACGTTAAAGCTGTCTGATTCATCACCTTTGTCTCTGTTGGATTGTCAGCCTATCCCAGGCATTCACTTGGGAGTCATGTAACCCTATAATGAAAACTATTTCTGCCTCTTGCTAGCTTTAGGAAGTTAGACAAGTCATCCAACTTCTCTTAGAACTTAGGCAAGTCCCAATTCTTCATCTGAAGAACCTGATGATGGGGGGGGGGCAGGGGTGATAGTGATATTTTGTCAATGGTGGTCATGGTGTTGGTGTTGAGGTAATGGTATTGATGTTGATGATGGTGGTGGTGGTGATTTTGATGATGATGGTGATGGTGGTGGTGAGGGTGATGGTGGTGATATTAGAAATAGTGGTGCCCTGGCTGGTGGCACAGTAGATAAGGCACCGGCCTGTGAACCCAAAGGTCTCTGGTTCGATTCCCAGCCAGGGCACATAACCAGGTTGCAAGCCAGGTCTCCAGCCAGGTCTGTAGCTGGAAGCAGGTGAGAGGCAACCATATATTAATGTCTCTCTCTCTCCCTTTCTACCTCTCTCCCTGCCCCTTTCTCCAAAAAGAATAAATAAAATCTTTTAAGAATAAAAAAAATAGTAAAATTAGCCCTGGCTGGTAGCACAGTGGTTAAGGCGCCGGCCTGCGAACCCAAAAAGTCGCAGGTTCGATTCCCCAGCCAGGGCACATAACCAGGTTGCAAACCAGGTCTCCAATCAGGTCTGTGGCTGGAGGCAGGTGAAAAGCAACCTTACATTGATGTCTCTCTCCCTCTCTGCCTCCCTCCCCTCCCCTCTTTCTGAAAATAATGAAATAAAATCTTAAAAAAAAAAAAAAGTAAAATTAAATTTAAAAAAGAAGTGGCAATATTAGAAGTAGTAGTAATGACGATGACAACCATGATGTCAAATCATAGGCTTTTGTGAAGATTTAGTGATTCAAGGCTTATGATGCATAAGAACAGTACCTGACGTGTAGCAAATGTTGAATATTATTTTTTTTATTTTTACTTAATAGAAGATTTCTATTGTTGAAAATCAGTAGTTTAGATCAGTGCATCTCACTCTTGAATAGGCATTTAAATCACCTGCAGGTTTGCTAACATGCCGGGTGGAGTTCAGCAGCTGGGTAGGGGCCCTCAGGTCCTGCATTTCCGGTGACCTCTCAGGGGACTGCCCACACCACAGGCCAGTGTGCCTCACACTCCCACCAGCTAGGGATTCGATCACCTAAAAATGTCTCTTCTCCAGCGTCGTGTGATGTTCGGAGCAATGGAGACCAGAGGCAAGGGGTTTGCCACCGACTGCTGGGGTGACCTTGGACAAACCATTTTCCTCCTGAGCCCTCACCTATCAGATAAGTGGGCTGGACAGAGGCCCCCTTAGCTTCTCTGCAGCTCTTAGATCAAGCTGGTTGCATGAGGGCTGAGTCCTGTTGGTGAGCAGAGGCTGTGCTGCCTGTTGGTGAAGATAGAAAGGCCTGACACCCAGGCTCTGTGATCGAAGGCCACATGAACAAGTTCCCTCCATGGAAGAGCCACCACATTGGGAGAAAGAGCCAGGGGACCACTGATCTCTATCAGCCCTCTTCTCGTTTCCTAGGAGACCAGGTTTGTTGATGGAAGAACCATTGTGCAGTGGGACATCTTTGCCTCCAATGGGATCATTCATGTCATTTCCAGCCCTTTAAAAGCACCTCCTGCCCCGGTGGTAAGTATCCAGGGTCCTGGAGAGAGACCAGAAGAGCCCAATCAATGTCCACTCTCCAAGAGGCACACCATTGCTGGAAGCCCTGCACATGCCTCCCCTGGAGACTGGAGGAGCCTCCCCCAGTCATGACAGCTGGCCTTGGGGACGGCTGGCCCTGATTCATCTTGTTCCCGCCACAACACCTGTTACCATTCGTATTTGTTGAATGAAAGGGACAGGATGGGCTAATGGAGAAACCGCTGGAAGGGAAGTGAGAAATCCTGAGCCCTCCACTTCATAGCTGTGTGACCTTGGACAAGTCCCAGCACCTCTGTGAGCCCCATTGTCCTTACCTACAAAATGAAGGTCATAACACCTTCCTCCCTGGGTTCTTAGGAGGACTGTGAGTTAATGTAAAATAATTAGGGCAGTCCCTGGCACATGGTCCATGCTCTATGTAAGAGCTGGATGGTTTATGTTGTTAGTATCCTAACCTTGTTCAGGTGTGAGTGGAGGTGAGCACAGCTGGATGCTGGGAATTTCCGTAGTGGAGCAGGTAAGCTCAGAAGCTCTAAAGCCAGGCTAGCTTCAAAGGCCAGCTCTATCGCTGTGTGATACGGGGCAAGTGCTTAACCTCTCTGTGCCTCCATTTCCCCATGTAAAAATGGAAATAATAATGATTGTCCCTATTTCTCTGGGCTACTCTACCTTTACATGGATTATTTCACGTAAGGGAGTGGTAGAACAGACTCTGGCAGTGGTAAGGGAAGATACATATCAACTACTTTCTCATTCATTTTATTCCAGCTTGTTCCAAGATGCCCAGGCCAACCGGAATGGGGTGGGCTCGAGAAAGCACACCTCTTTGGGGAACTTACCCGTTTAAGTACGACCCCTCCTCTTTCTGTGTTCAGACTGCAGCCCACACTGCCTTGGGAACAGGAGTATTCTTCGCCATCCTCCTGGTCATTGGAGCCATCGCTTTGGCCGCGTATTCTTACTTACGACTGAACCGAAGAATTGGCTTCCAGCATTTTGAAGTAGGAATGAGAAAAACGGGAACACCGTGATGGGGGTCCTCTCTGCCACCCAGCTCCTGGCTCTGGGGTACTTCAGCTGCCCCGCTGCTCCCAGAGCTCACTCAGCAGCGGGGTGCTTGGCACACACCTCCTGCCTCTAGGGTGGGGTCTTGCCCCCCCACCCGCCCCCCCGAGAGCAGCAGCAGGTGGCAGCCTCCAGCCCTCTTCCTGGCCGAGGCAGGGTTTGGTCTGGAGGGTGATGGGGCCGCCAATAGCACAGATGCACCCTCGCCAGGTTGGAGAGCATGCTCACCTTGGGAGATGCACCAGATTCCCACCATGATGGGCTTGGACTTCAAGGATGAAGGGGAAGTGGATGACAGGGTCAGGGACCTGCACAGTGGGACCTCCTGCTGCAGCCAGTGAAACACATGTCCCCTCTTTGAACTGCTGCGCCCCCGTCTAGATCAGCAGGTCTTGGCTGCCCGTGGAGTGGCCCTGGGACCTGGTTAGGCAGCAACAGGGAAGCTGGGCATTTTCCTTATGAGCACCCCACCCCACCCTGGTCCCTTGTCTCCTCTGGCTGCCTTCCCCAGAGGTGCCCAGCAAAGACTGAGCAGAGCCCCCAAGCGGTTCCCTTCCTTCTACCAGATAACCTGACCGGCGTAAACACCAAGGGCAAAGTTCAAAACCATGACTTTTTACTGTATGAATTCTTTTACTTGCAGTTCAAGGGCAGGGAAAACCACTCCAGGGTGATGGAAGTCAAAACAGCAGTCTGGGTGGGATTGTTTCTGGGAAGTGGGAGTGCGGCACGAGGGTTGGTGGGGGTATGGAAATGCCTGACACGCTGACTCGGATGGTGGTCACACCTGGGTGGACGTACTATATTAATAAGTCATTGAGCTGCATGAACACTTAAGATTGGTGTATGTTACTCTATGTAAATCAGATCTCTAGTAAATAATCTCTGTTACATACAAGGACTGGAACGGAGGTGGAGGTGGGGGCGAGGCTTGCTTTACCTGCCAACTTGGAAGATGTTCCTGCCCCGGGGACATCCTGGCCCTCAGCCCTGGTGTTTGTCTTTCCCAACAGTCCGAAGAAGATATTGATGTCTCAGTTCTCGGCAGGCAGCCATTTGAGAGTATCTCGAACCCCCTGTATGAGAGCACAACTGCAGGTGCCCCAGGACCTTCCTATGATCCCTTCATGGTGAGTTTACTGATTCAGGCACAGGTTCCACTGGGGTGCAGGGGGATGATCTCAGTGAAAAGCTCCACACCCAGAAAAGCCTGCGTCCAGAGCGTGTCTGGAGCAGCGAACCCAGAACCCGGCGTTGCGAGCAGAGAGAAGCCACATGGTTGTTCAGTGCCCCTGGGCTCCTTTGGGTGGGTGACAGAAGCTCCAACAGTTAGAAGCAGGGGAGAATCAGAGGTTGCCCCACACCAACCCTATGATCAGGTGACAATGGCACAAATATGGATGAGGTTGCTGCTGTAAAATAAGACAGCAGAGCATGTTCCACCTGGTTGCGCTTTTAACTGATATTTACATTGTTGTCCAAGATTGTTCTGCCTGTTGTCAGAGCAGCTTCTCACTTTTGTTGCTCTGATAAGGTCTTTTTACAGCCAGGGGTGTGCCCTGCCCTGGCTTTCCAGAATTTCTAGAGTTGCAGATCCTTGAGCTCAGACGGGGCCTCCACTGACTTCAGACCAGGGGACCCCATGACCCCATTCACAATGAATGTGCAAGGTATACCCCGCCTGTAGGGCCAGGTCTGGACTGAGAAGCTAGAGTTAACATTCAATTCTTCCTTTGATAGAAAGGTAAGAAAAAGAGCTGGTGCACTACACACCCTTTTGCACCTCAGCCGACTCAGTCGATGGCCTTTCGTGGGTCCAATGAAATACTTGGCTTACATGAGTCTAGAACCTTCCTGCAATAGTAATCAAAACCAGAGAGCGGCTGGAATTGTTTCTTGCCAGGACATACGCTGTCCCTCTCCAAGGACTGTATTACGGTAGTTGAATTTTTGTTACGTTGCACTGAGACATTACAAAAATATCTGCGGTGAGCCGAACGTGAATACCTGCGGGCCTGCCTGTTGGTAGCAGATGCACTCTAGCTGCAACGGATTGAAAAATAACTACACCATAAATCCGATTTTGCTTTTCCGTCAAACCCAGGGCAGCGTTTCTAGTCCAAGTTGCAAGGGTACGTTCAGCTAGAGTGCCTGGGTTCATTAATATTTAATCTCTGCCAGCATGGTGTTGACATCAGCCTCACTGAAAAAGCAGGTAAAACGTTATGCATCCTGCTCACTGTGACCCGTGCCTCTTACCCACCCAAGGGGTCTGTCAACACGGTGCATGACTCACCTGAGGCAGGTGAGAGGGTACCTTAAATGCAGCTAAACCTCCTCATCAGGCCAGATGGCAAAAAAGTCCCAGTACTAGGAACCCTAAACCGAGGGTGCCATTCTAGCAGACGATGTGCGAGAATCTCATGCCTTTTATGTATCTGTAGTCAACCCAGCCATCACACACACCCACTGTGCTAAATTAATCAAGTTTCGGTGCCCATCAGCGAGAAAGACAGAGGAACACTTCGGGCGGCTGCCTCTGGGGTAGGGCGTCTCATGACTACCTCAGGGGCTCAAGGACCAGCCCTGGTTCAAGGTGAATTCTCAACCGAAAAGGAGCTGTATGGTAATTATAGGAATAGCCACCATTTACAGGGGGCTTAGACCTTTCTTAATGTCATATCTAATTAATCCTCACGCTTTTAACAAGTTCGTATAGGTGAGGGAACTCAGCTAAGTTTACATGATCTGTCCAGGGCACACACGCTTCAAACCCAGCAACTGTCCCCAGAGCAGGGCTGCTAAGCAGCATGCAATCCTGCCGCCCAACATGAGACATGTGCATGTACCTTCCCATCTCATGTGTGTGCACAGAGCACTTGGAGAAGAATTTTACCTTAGGCTCTAGGGGAGGGAAACTTTTTCCTCAACCCTCTTCGAGTCCCTGGCTGGGTCTGAAAAGTAAATCGACAAAGACCAACTCACAAGAAAAAAGCATATCCGTTTTATGGAATGTTTACATGCAAATGGGAGGCTTCACAAAAGAATGAAGTCCCAGCAAAGTGACCAGAGCAGGAAACTTGTATGCTCTTTAGACAAAGAGACAGCGTATTTGTGGAGAAGTGATAAGTCAAAGAGCTTTGGACCAGGGTGGTCAATGGTGAAGAGGTAACTAGAAAGATAAGGTTGGCTTAACAACCTTGGTTGTACAGGTTTCCTGGCCCCAAATCCCACCATCTCCGGTGTCAGGAGTGTCTTCCTTCCTCCTGGTACATAGAGGGGCCTTTCACATGAGTTTTAGGACCTGTGTTGGGGCAGATGGGGGAGGGGGAGAGAAGTCAGAATGACCTCCCTGCTTCTGCCCTTTTTTTTAAATTCCTGCAGCCAAGGTGTCCTGTTGGGGGGTAATGAGTCCTGAACCCCCTCTAGGCCTCAGCCTAGTGGCTGAAATGATCAACCTGGAAAGGTTCAGCAAGCAGAGGTCCCAGTGCTCTCAGCATGTTTTACAAACCTCTCTTTCCCAGGATTCCTCTGAAGACCAGCAGCTGGAGGACAGTGACCCCCTGGGGGCACTGTGAAGGCCCAGCCCTGCTGCAGCCAGGGTCACTCCTGCCACCGGCCACCAGGGCGCCCGCAGCCTCCTCGCAAGCGTGGTCAACTGTGAATCCTCAGCCCGGCTGCCTCGGGGGACCAGAAGGTCCCTGAGCATTTTGAAGTCGAGGAAGCACTCAAGCCAGACCTCCTCTCTTCAGTTCATCCGGGGGATGGTTGTGTTTCTGTGGATGAGGAACCATGTGAAATCCACCCACCAAGTCAGGGGACTTCGCTCTCCTCTGACCTTTTGCTGTCTTCCCTGTGTACCCTTCAGTGGCTCCCACTACATTCCACCCAGCTCAATGGTAACTGTGCCCTTACCTTCTCTAGGCTGCAAGCTCCCCAAGGCAGGCATTCACCTCCTTCTTCTTATATCTCAGCACTTAGCACCATGTCCAGCACGTGAAATGTGCTCAATAAATGTTTATGGGACAGAAGGAAAGTCTGTAGAACAAATCTAGTGCTTTGGGAAACAAAAATATTGTTTGCGGCAGACGGGGGTCAAGCTTTGAAGATGAAATCCGCTTACTACACCTAACAAGGGTCTTTTCAGCAGCCGACATCTGCTTCACAACTTATTTCTTAATTGTGTGTTGTTTGTGTGTATTAAGAAGACATGATAAACCACCATGATACCACTTCCCAACCACTAGGATGGCTGTACTCAGACAGCTAATAACAAGTGCTGGTGAGGAGGTGGAGTGATTGCTGCCCTGGTATGTTGCTGGGGGACTACAAAGGGGTGCAAAACTGTGGAAAAGTTAGGCAGGTCCTCAAGAAGTTAAACACAGAGTTACCATATGGTCCAGAAACTCTACTCCAAGGTACGTATGGACCCAAGAGAGACAAAAATCATGTTCACATAAAATCTTACGTATGTTCAGAGAAGCATTATTCACAATGGCTAAAAAATGGAAGCAACCCAATGTCCATCAGCTTATGAATGGATAACCAAATTGAGGTACACCCATACTATGAAATGTTATTCCACCCTAAAAGGGACCTAAGTGCTGAAACATGCTACAACATGGATGAACCTTGAACACCGTAGACCACCTAGGGTACAATTCCATGTATGTGAAATTTCCAGGATAGGCAAATTCAGAGATAGAAAGTATATTAAGTCATGGTTACCAGGGACTGAAGAAAGGCAGAATGGGATTGACCACTAAGACGTGTGGAATTCCTGTTTTGATGATGAGAATGTTCTAGAATTTTCACGGTGATGTGCAGGACTCTCCATGCTAAACAGAATATCCACAACACCAGGTCCAAAGTGCCCCTCCATAACTGTGACAATCAAACACCCTCCAATCCATCCATCACACATTTCCAAATTGTCTCCAGGCGGCATTAGCCCTGGCTGAGCGTGGACCAGGGCAGGGACAGAGAAATGAAAGGCTGGGTTAAGCAGATCTCAGGTTCCTCTCTGCTGCTCTCAAAGCCCAGATAGCTTTGTCCCACATCATCGGGGTTTTTGCTGAGCCACTTCCAAGGTTCTGGAAGCCCCAGCGTGTCTTGTGAGCTCTTTACAACTCCAGAAAAGGGAAGAAGTCCCAGTTCCAGGCAAAGGAACAGCCTACCATCTCCTCTAGGAGGACATGCCACGGCCGGGGAAAGCCACGTTTCCAGGAAATTACTCCCCAAGGAAGAATGGGGCTCAGGTGTGCCAGGGAATCCACCACCACCATCACAGGCACCCAAAAGCACACGACAGGGAGGAAAAACCGTGGGCTATCCATGGGAAAAGAAATGGGATTAAGGTCCTGGCACAGTGAGAGGTCAAGGATATCAAGGTGCTCAAATACACACACACACACACACACACACACACACACACACACACACACAAGCTTAAACAGGTAAATAAAGCTCATCAAAATATTTAAATTTATCCAAAACCCACTATAAAGTAGTGATCTGACTTTATAGTGCTCACTCCCAATTCAGTATTTCCTTCCCTTAAAACACTGCTTCCATAGCCCTGGCTGGTGGCACAGTGGATAGGCGATGGCTTGCGAACCTAAAGGTCGTTGGTTCGATTCCCCAGCCAGGGCACATAACCAGGTTGCAAGCCAGGTCTCCAGCCAGGTCCGTAGCTGGAGGCAGGTGAAAGGCAACCACACATTGAAAAAAACAACAAAACAAACTGCTTCCAATTTCCAACTTTGCTGGTAATTCAACAGCAGACAAACAGGTGATTCCCCATCTCCCCCCTGTTCTCAAGGAGGGAACTGTCTGTGGGAGAAAAGAAACTCCAGGTGGGGGGCCTGCTGCCCACCTAGAGCACAGCTCACACGGATTTTCCACCTGTGGTGTAACGGCCCATTCTTCAAGCTCTGAAGACATGCAAGTGCGCTTTGCTGGGCGCGATGGGATGAGGGTGGTTGGAAATGAACCCTAAATCTTTCACCCCTCCCCCAGGGGTAGTCTTTTTTGGTTATATTGGAATTTGTGAAGCCACCAACTTCCGCACACAAAAACCGGGGACACAATAAACTGGATGATACAATTCTCTTTTATTTGGCAATAAACTCACTGTCATACGACAAAACTGACACTTAGAATAAATAGCAAATTCACATTCAGAATAAATAGTAGGTCTACCTAGTTTGCTTTTACCGTGCCTGCTCTCCTACAGGCACAGTTTGTCAATAATTAGAAAATAGCTTCCTAAGAATCGAGAAGCACAGAAGCACTGTGGTGGGGTGGGTTTCCGGGCAAGTGGGTACAGCTGAGAAGCAGATTCACATGCAAGAAGTTCATGGCGTGGCTCCTGGGATCCACACCTAGGACGGGAAGGCAGGTGGAGGGAAAGCAGGTGGAGGGAAGGGAGCTGCCCGGAGAAGGCGGCAACCTTGGCCAAGGCAGGCTTTCCGGCAGGAGCCACCCCCAGGGAGGGCCGCCGGCCAGGCCGACAGCCCAGCGCGCCCAGCAGCGGGGGGACTGAGTCCTTCAGTCCTGATGGGTTATCTGAGTAACCCAGCCCATCACCCATGATCAGCACAGTCACTACTAAAATAAGAGGGACATGCAACCAGTTCCTGAGCCCGGCCGGCAGCCCAGTTCCACACGACAAAGCCACATGCTGGAAGCAAATATGCCCAGTAAGTAAATATGCCCAGACAGTGGCTCTTAGGGGACTATGCGCACTGACCTATAGAACTGCTCCCTACCATCTGCCCCCCACCCCTACTGATGAAGTTGTTCACTGGCACGCTTTTTCACCGTTTGGAGAGGGGTTGCAAACCACAACCAAGGGCCAAATGCAGCCTGCAGCCTGTTTTCATAAATCAAGCTGTCACGGGACAAAACTGTGTCCATTCCTATAGTAGTGGCAACAGAAAACGGCCTGCAAAGCTGAAATTATTTCCTATCTGGCCCTGAACAGGAAATTTGCTGACACCCCCACCCCTGCACTAAAGAAACTTCGCACCCTTTCCTTTCCTTAACCCACTAAGATGTTAGATTAACTGACCTTGGAGCCAAGCTCCCAAATGCTAAGGCGAATAAGAGACAGACAGACAGACAGAGAAAAAAAATAAATTGGTACAAAAGGAAATTGATAATAAGAAGGCAGAATGCCATAGGCTTCCTCTCAGCTGAGTAAGCAATCAAGGGACCCTGCCTCTGACCAAATTTAGCCTTAGAGCATTCTAGACAAGGGCCCCCACGTGGGTCTTTGGCAGCAAATGAGCACTCGGCATAGTGGAATTCAATTCCAACAGTGATCACAGCTCTCTGCTGATTCAAGGGCCTTGGGGAGGGGAAAAATCAGGGCAAGCCATTTAGTCTACTCAAAACTAAATTAGCTGGGCGGAAAGATCACTTTCCATTTCTCCTCTGCAATAATGAAGAGGGTCAACACATTCAAAGCAGCTAATAATTTAGTCCCGAGATGTGCCTGAACCGATAACAGGTGGTTTAGGTTATTGGGTATGAATGGTGACAGCAGCCAATGAAGCTGAGCAGTACTTAAAGAGACGGGGAGAGACACTGAGTGACTGTTAAGAGAACAGGGAAAGCTCTAAGCCAAGTTCCTAAAAATCTTTTAAAAGCCAGGTTTCATCTACAGACGCAATTCTGGAAAATCAATTGCACAGGTTCCTTCCAAGGCAGCCTACTGTCTACTATGGGTACCACGCACCTTGCGTTCAACTGGCACGAACTGCCCAGGACGATGAATGTTTGTTCACACAATCCTGACGAAACCCATCTAACCAATGCTAAAAATGGAAAATATTTTTAAGTGTGCAAAATAACCTTATTCTGCTCACTTTCCACATTTTTATTTGGAGGGGTGTAAAACAGGCTCACCTCCCTTGCACCAACAGGCTTTCACCAGTGTGTGCACCAGAGAACAAACTGGAAAGAATAAAATGCCCGGGGCAGTGTGCCAAATCCCAGAGAATGTGACAATGGCTGAGCTCGGAGGAGCAGGACACCCCTGACCTTCACGTGGAGGCAGCTGCCCAGCCGAGCTGCTGGCCCTGGCTTGGGTATGTTGTCTGCCAGGCCCTGCCAGGGCCCTGGCAGGTCTCAATAATACTGTCCAGTGACCCAGAGACCAAAATTGTAATTGGTAATAAATTATGAAGCTCATTATTCACACCCAGAAAATGTACGTCTCCTCCTGAGGTTTGGCTCACCTAACCTAGAAAGCCTCCACGAAAGCAGGTTTTAAAAAGCCGACTTCATTCTTGAGTAAACAAAACAAACAAAACACCCTGTAACAGGCACCTACGAGATATCCAATAAATATCTGATTCTATAAAAACTAAAGATATATATATATTTAGTAACTACTTCCTCCCTTAGCTTCTCCAAAGCACCAGCCGTTCCGGGCATCCACCGGCACCCTTTAAATGCCAATCTCCAATAAACTCTGATGCTTAAAAACACATAGGAGCTAATAAACAGTAAACAAAAGGCCTATCTCATTCCAAACAACAACAGGCCACTGAGTTTATAATAAAATTTATCAAGAAAAAAAGGGACCTAATTGACTGAGCCTACTGGATCTAATGGGTCACCTTCGTTACTATAGGGACATACGAGAAAGGATCACAAGTAAAACTTCACCATACCACGTGGCATTACAAAGCATGCTACAGAGTTCGTTTTGTACCTGCATTCTGCAGGCAGCCTATGGAATGCCAACTAGCACTCTGTCTCGAGCTCATTCCGATACACAACTTATGACAATAAAAATGCTGAGTGAGCACTCCGCACAAGCCCCCTTCCTGTACCTGCCATGCATTAGGTTTCACAATGCCGGTCACTTGCGCTGTCCTTAGAAAGACATGAGAAATAATTAGCTAAGTCATTTCTAACCCCTTTTCGCCTAGTTGCAATGCCCTTTATCCTCTCCCAACTCAAACCGACACCTAAACCAGCACCCCCTGCAGCCTCCCCAGATAGCCAAACACACACGACAGTAAAGGAAGCTAAGCGGAGCAGAGGGTGACAGGTGGCTACGCAAAGAGGGTCACCCCCTCCCTCCCCAGCTGAACGCAAGCCCGCGTCACCCCTGAGAATTCAGCAGCGGGGCAGCCATGGGGGCTACCCCTCCGGAAAGCATGGTTTCGGGGAACGCCTATGTTTTAGCAGGATGCCAACACAACCCAGTGAGGGGCATGGCATGGCATGGCATTGTATTAGAAGGATTTTCCTTTTCTGTTTCATTTTCTGTCCTCCAAGGAGCACATCAAACCTGTGTGGCGTTTTCAGGGGACCCACCACCAAGCAGCAGCTGCCCTGACCTGCCTGTTGCTCCCGGCCTTTTATTCTACCCTGTTCCACTGTCTAGAAATGTAACCGGAAGCTCTTCTCTTCTTGTCTGGTGTGAAGAGCTAACCCGCCCACCACGTGTGGCACCACTGTCCTTCCTCAGCATGGAGCAGGGTACAGGAAGCAGACACTGAGGACAATCCAGGGCTAAGGATTTGCCCCTTATCTTGTTTTCTTCTTTCAAAGGACACACCAGAACCAAAAGGCTGCCGTCTGGGGATCATCTCTGCAAAGCATCACCACGTTTGCTACTACAGGGCTCACTGAATCATCAGCTTTCTGCAAGCAGGTTACCACTGCGTACCTTGGTGCCCCTGCGTTCCCAATGCACTGCCTGTGAATGTTAAGTACGTTTTCCAGGGCCAGGGACAGAAACGATTTCAAAACTTCACCTGCTATCATACGGAGATGGCTTCAAGAAAGTCTCACCTGTCCCTGAACAACTGACACCAGTTACAGTACCTCAGTCAACAAGGCTGACCGCAGAGTTTCCACGTGCTGCTCGCCGTTCAGCCCGGCGAATGCAGGCAGGTGGGCGAATGCTGGCTTCTGTCTTAACAACCTGGGCAGTATTCTCCAGAAGGTACGAAATAAATATCCAAAGGCCTATCTGTGTCTTTTCCAAAAGCAACACGCGTAGCCACACAAAGTCGACCCCGTGGTGTCCGCCCAACCTGGGGCCGGGGCTGTTTCTGGCGGTGTCCACAGGTGAGCACCGAGTTACTTGGCCTGGGCCTCCTGCAAGAGGGGCGGCCGGCAGGCGTGGGCCCCGTCCGACCACGCGGGGAGTTCGTGCTGCAGCGGAGTCCTCCTGGGGTAGAACGTGTGGCTGACATCGTAGTTCAGCAGGCAGCTCAGAGACGCCATGTAGATGTCAGCGAATCGTGACAGCCGCCTCAGGAAGTAGGTTGGGTTCTGGTCTGTGCGGAATAGGCTTCCAAACTGGGGGTTGAAGAAACTCTTGGTCATTTCTCTGAAGAAGCAAGAAAAGAGGGGTGTGGCAAAGAATGGTTTAAATAAGTGTGAGCCCTGGCTGGTGGCCCAGAGGGTAAGGTGCCAGCCTGCGAACCCAAAGGTCGCTGGTTCGATTCCCAGCCAGGGCACAGAACCAGGTTGCAAGCCAGGTCTCCAGCCAGGTCCGTAGCTAGAGGCAGGTGAAAGGCAACCTTACAATGAGCTCTCTATCCCTCTCTGCCTCTCCCCCTTCCCCTGTAATAAAAATAATAAATCAAATCTTTTAAAGAGTCTGTCTGGTTCAAGTTACTGAAGCCAAAATCACTTTTTCATTTTTGTAGGGCGCATTTGGGAAGAACTTTAGCCTGGAAGGGGCCCCAACCTCTAATCAGAAAAAGTCTGTCCTTGCATCCAACGAAACAACTGACCCTACTTCCCACTGGGGCCTTGGAAAGCACAATTTAAGGCTCCAGTTCCAAAGTGCATGCCCCTCTAAGTCTACACATCACATTTCAAACAAAACAGAAGCAGGAGCTGCTGCTGAAAATACGGAGAGATGCAACATGTTCTCACAGTCTCCACACTTCCCTCATCTACAGAATGGGATCAAGATCCCCTTCTTATAGGATTATAGCAAACACTGATGAGGTAAGAAAAATAAAAGCCTGTTGTAAACTCTAAAGCATTTTGATATATGAGAAATGAAGGATTCTTTTATAGTGACATAAATAAAGCTCCAAAGACGGCATTACCCACAAGTGGGCTGCCCGAGCAGGAAAGCCAAGCAGGCAGGGGTGAGAAAGAAAAGCTTCTCCCATGGTCTTTAAATCAGATGGGGCCTGGCAGGGAATGTGGCACCAAGATAGACTGTGCATAGCTGTTTAGGTAAAATAAAAGCACATTTGTCTGATTTTCAAAACAGAAACACATGCAAGGGCAGGAGGTGAGAGGGAGGTCACTGCTGTCTTAAGGAGATGTCACACATGGCTGGCGGCAGACGGGTGGTTCTAGACCCTGGGGCGGTGACCATCACAGAGGGAACCAGAAAAGTATAATTTGGAAGTATGCCTGGGGCAGGTGCGGGGTGTGGGCTGAGCACCTGCAGGTGGGCTCCCTCCATTCAAAAGGCTGCTCTTACCTCATCTCTTTCCTCTCCTTCTTCCACTCCTGCAACACCCGCTGGGACTCCGCATCTCTGTGAACCTGCCAGATACAGATAATTACCAAGAATGTTCTGGATGCAAATAAATGTATTAGGTAATGAGACTTTTTTTAACAGGCAGCTTTTCTTAAGAGAAATTTTATTTTATTGTTTTAAAGATTTATTTTATCATTTTTAGAGAGAGGGGAAAGGAGGGAGGTAGAGAGGGACAGAGACATCAATGTATGGCTGCCTTTCACCTGCCTCCAGCTGGGGACCTGGCTTGCAACCTGGTTATGTGCCCTGGCTGGGAATCAAACCAGCGACCTTTGGATTCGCAGGCCAGAGCCTATCCACTGAGCTACCAGCCAGGCTTTATCCAAGTCTAAGAGATGGGCACTTGCATGAAAAATACATTTTCAGATTTCCCAGTTGTAACCCTCCCTTATTCATCAAAGCAGTTTTAAAATGTCCAACAACAGAAACATGATTGAACAAATTAAATGGAATATTATGAAGGTAGTAGACAAGGCCACTATTAAACTACAGATACTAAAGTACTGTAAAGGTTATGTGTGTACATAACACATATGTATCCACATAAAATATATGAGAACTGTACATAAAATATCCAGCCATGCACTATGAGAAATAGAGACATTTACTGAAATACAAGAAACACTGGACATAAGACAATGAAGCCTCAGTCCCCTTGAAGGGAATCTCACACAGTTCTCCCTGCATCTCTTCCACTCTTCAAAACACTCTACAAAGTCCTTTATCGGAATTGCCATCAGCGGCCCTGTTGTATTTTCCTGAATCTCATCAACGGTCAGAAATCTCTTCCTTTTCAAAGGTGATTTTAGTTTTGGGAAAAGCCAGAAAGCAGAAGACACCAAATCTGAGCTGTAGGGGAACTGAGTCACCTGGGTAATTTGGTGTTTCATGAAAGAACTGCACAAGACAGGATGCATGAGCAGGTGTGTTCTCGATGAAGCTGCTGATCACCAGCTGCCCACAGCTGCACTCACCACATCACCCCCGAAAGCCTTCTGGGTAACTGGAATAGTGTCCGTGGAGGATCGTTCAAGCTTAATGTAAAATCTGATGCAGAGCTGACGCTCTACTCACTCAGTCATTTTGAATGCAACAGCCACACAGTACACACGCTCACCCAATGGCGTCTCCCCCCCACCTCTGACGAGTACAGTGAAGTCATCATTGTTCACAAGCACACACTCCAGTCCACTCTCCTTGGCTGCCAGATTGTCTCAAAGCCATACGAACCGTTTTTATGATATTAACAATGGCTGGACTTTTTCTGGACAGACCTCTGTATACATCCATTACGCATGGATTACCTATATAAACACAGACTTACTATAGGCACCTGCTACATACGCATCAACATAAAAATGGCAGTCCCGTAGAAATAGCAGTTTCAGAAGAAAGTAAAGATACCTGCATATATTAAGAAATTAACATGGAAATATTTAATTTGTGCTAGGGCAGCAGAATTACAATTTGTTTTAAACTGTCTTCCTTAATGTATTACCTTTCAACAGTTAAGGAAAAAAATGTCCTGGTAAAAGGCAAAAAGGTAGAGCACCTCACCAGATGGAAAGGAAGAGAATTCCCTCGCTGAGCTGAAACAGGAGCAAGTGTCACCAAGAACATAGCAGCTGCCCCGCAGGGCTTCTTCTGTGGCCAAACCGAAACAAACACCCAGCCAGCGTCAGGAGGCGCATGTGACCACAGGGGACAGGTGGCTCCCCGCAACTCACAGTCATGGGGCAGCCTTAGGACCCAGAGGAAAAGACCAAACAAGCAAACCATATGCTCTGACGTGGGAGCCAAGGCCCCTCTGTTGACCACATCTGTCCAGCTCACCAGCTCAGGGCCTCTGCCACTCGGACAAAACCCTGCAACTTGGGTTTCCTGCCCAGCCCTGCTGCCTGCACTGCCAGGAAACAGCTACCCTGACGCTCGCTAGCTGTTAGCGGAGCGTTGGACACTGGCCCGCACTTCTGGGGATGGTGATGCTTTTGTAAGCCTAGTTTTCATTAGCTTTGACATTTTAATCAACCAATTAGTCACTACAGTATTTAAACCCTACCAAGTATGTGACAAGATCAAAAACCTGTATAGTGTCATAATATATGTATTGACGTACATGTATATGTATATACACATGGATACACATGTATATACACACACATGCATATACACACATGCATGTTACCAAAACAAATACACATGTACATACAGATACGAGGTCTGTCCCAAAAGTACCGAGCCAATGTCAATATAATGAAAACTGTGAGACCAATATTTTCGAGACAGACCTCATATACATACATGCATACATGTGTGTACGTATACACAGCACCTACTATGTGCTGAGCATTATGCTAGATGCTGAAGGTGCACCAGAGGCCAGGACGGAGGCCTCTGTGGAGCTGTGCCCAGGTGAGCAAAGCACAACAAAACAATGGGAAACACACTGAATGGAGTATCAGTCCGGGGCAGGGCAGCCCCTCCCGCCTCTGCCAACACACCTTTCTAAGCCCAACAACTGGGACCTCCCAACGAGGGAGCAGCTTCTAGTCCCTTCCCCACCTTGTCTCTGGCAGAAGAGAATTCTGTCTGGTGACCAGGATAAGGATTACCAAGGTTATTTCCTTTCTTGCTCCTTTCTGGAACTAGTTGCCACTAGTCCCCTCCCACCCGTCTTGTGGACGGCCCAACCGAAGGCAAGGCCTCTCCAGACATGAAAAGCCAACCTGAGTCTCCAAGTTCAAAGTATGTTCTCCAGGTCAGCTTTTCTAGATGGAGGGCAGCCAAGGATGTCGGATCATCTCCAGCAGGGCCCAAGGTGGCTGAAGGGGATGCGCTAAGGAGACGCCCCAAAGACCTGGGGCTAGGGGAGCACCCAGAGGAGGGCCACCTGAGCTCTGCGTGCACCTTAACCCACCCTCCTACCTGCACCCACCTCCATGAACCTTTCTCCATCACCTCCCTCTCCCATGCGATCAACCTCCTCACCTAGACCCATCCCATTGGCATTTCAACATGCTAAAGCCTCTCCCGTAAAAAAAAAAAAACTGTTTTCCCTGCAGCCACCCCCCTTCTCCAACTCTGTTTCCCGTACCTGAGCAAATTTCAGAAAACAACATGTCTGCAATCTACTTTAAAAATGTGTCCAAGACTCGTGTTCTAATTAATTACGATTAAGCTCCAAGTGAAACCATGCACTTCAGGGTGGGTCGTCAGCATCAGGTAAGCCCAGCCAGAAGCCACACTAGAGGCCGATCCATCCTACAGACACTTCGGCCAGCTGTAGATAATGGCCCCGGTCATTAACTAGCATACTCTGCGCTCCTTGAGCAAAAACATGCATCGGCTTTCCTGGGCGGCACCTGCCCGCCTCCCTGTGAGGGCAGGACGGTACAACCCAGCCAGCAGCCCCGCAGTCTGCCGCAGGGAGCTCACATCTGCCCACCACCCGTTGTTCTAACAGCCTAGGACACGGAGGTAAACACATGGCCCACGGGCAGAATCCAGCCCTCTGGCACCTTGTTTTGCTTAACTGTTCAGGAGCAGTTACACTTCTGTCCTGAAATTACATCCGGCCCTCTGGAGGCAACCTTGAGGCTGATGTGGCCCCGGGGAAAATGAGTTTGACACCCCTGGCCTAGGACCTCAAGAATGGGTTTCCCTTTTTAAGTGGTTGGGGGGGGAAAATCAAAAGAAGAATAACTGCATGGCACATGAAAATGATACGAGAATTAAATTTCAGTGTCCACCAATGAAGTTACAGGGACACAGTACAAGCCGTCATTTACATTTTGTCCGGGGCTGCTCGGGGCTACGGGTGCACAGGGTTGACTGAGCAGTTGTGACATGACAAGATGAGCCGGCCGCACAGCCTAACATGCTGACTGTCTGGTTCAGAAGTCTGCCAAGCCCTGGGCAACACGGGCCCTGACGTGGGTGTCCAGGAAGTTTCCACTGCCATATGTATGCCACACCATTTTGGAGTGGACTCCCAGGCTACTTACCTAAGTTATCTTTATCTTTATAGCTGCTTTCTTAAAACCAAGGATTATCTACTTGCCCTTCATTAATCAGACTTGGCTCTAAGTGACACTCTACTGGCTCCAAAAACTATCACACCCTACCTGAGGGGACACATTTTTCTGCTCAGAAAATAGTCTAAATAACATGCTACATGCTCTGAGAATAACCCCACAGGGAGTTCTAAAAACGTGTGACACCGGATCACTGGAAAATTGTATAGCTTTCCAGTGGAAAGTGAGCAATGACATTCATGACCTATCTTCCAAGATTCCTCTATGTCCTAGTGAACACAACCAGACAGAATGCTGCGATCAGTGTAAAACCTGATGGGCACAGCATGGAAGTGAAGGCTCTCAATTCCCGTTGCCACCCTTTCCCCGATTGAGTCCCTTTGCTCTCTGGTCCTCAGGTTCTTCATCTGTAAAATGGGAAGATGTCAGTACCTACGTCAAAGAGCTGCTGTGAGAAGGAAAGTCTAAGTGTCTGGAACACAGGAAGTTCTCATTCCTAAACAGTTTGATTCTACCTGATTCCTCACCTGTAAAATGGACTGGCAACAGAAATGGTCATTTCCCCTTCTTCCTTCCCTGACCTTACACCTTGCACAATTAACTCTACAAAATCACAGAAATGTTGCCAGCACTTCCATTCTCTCAACACACAGTCCTTTAATCATCAACATTGTTAGACAGGTCAGAGAGAGGAAAACAAAGAAACTGGCCCCAAAGCCCAAATGTAGTGACGCCATCTAATGCAGGCTGTGTTTGAGTATCTGTCAGCATCACAGACACAGCGCTCAGGTGAGGAGTCCCTGGCCACATCTGAGACCTCTGTGCCACACACTGGGGACGCACTAGCACAATGTTCCAAAGCATGGACCTGGGTTCGGTTCTTCCCTTGTTATCTCATGACCTCAGACACGTTACCTAACCTCTCAAACATCCAGCTTCCTTATTCTACAGTGGAAACACTACACCTACCCGCACAGGATAGCGAGGACTATCACATGAATAATACATGTGGAGCAAGCACACAGCACAATGTCTGGCATATAATGAGTAACTACACTTACTGTATGACCTATGCACAGACTCGAGGCTACATTAACTCCAAATCAGTAACCCCTTTCATTTTTAGAAAATCATCTCACAGACAAGCATGGTGAGGAACAGAACAAGTCCTTTTTTCAGAGAAGAGCCAAGAACCAGTGGAGCAGGAGCGCATGGACAAGATTGGGGAACATGGGGGCCCCATGTTCCACACTGTGGGAATCCCACAGTGAGGATCCAGCCTGCCACCCCTCACAGTTCTGTCCAAGTGCACTGACAGCCACCTCCACGCGGACTGCCAGCTGGGCCCAGCAAGGCCGTTCCCTGGCCCTGTCCAACGTGAGCTGGCAGGCTGTGAGCAGAGGCTACGCTAGCCAAGAAAAGCGACATCTGTGCCCCTTATCCTGAAAGAAGGCACGCACGCTGATGGCTGCAGGCCCGCCAGATGGACCAAGCAAGAAAGCAAGGTGCCTCATGAGGTCAGACAGGGGTCACAGCTGTCACAGACAGGCATCTTCATGGGCTGGGAAACTGAACACATGACTTACGGGAAGGAAAAACCACCACCGCTCTCCAGCGAGCCAGCTAATTGTTAATATTATCTCTAAAATCAAATGGAGACTGCATGCTGGAACCTTGACTCTTGCTGTGAGACTTCCCAGTAAGCTGTGGTGCCTAGCCCGAAGTGTTCATTCCACAGGACACTCACTTCATGGAAGGGGAAACTGAGGCCCAGAACAGCGAGGATCACTGCTGGCTAAAAGCAGAACCAGGGCTAGACCCAAACAGTGTCAGTTTCCAGAATCCCACTGCCCATAGGACATCTCCCACAGGGGCTTTCGTGGGAAAGTGAGGATGCAGGACCTGTCCTCAGAGGACCATAAACACATAAACAGACACCTGCACTGACTCAGGCCCCACAAGCTCTTGTTCCAAATGGCTTTGGGAGCGTTTTCAAAGGTCTTTTCAGGTAAACTGGCAAAACTCTTAGGGGCAAAATAATCCCTGTGGTTATTCTGCAGGATGACTTATGCCTCCGACTTTACAACCATCACTAAACAGAAAACATCTAAAGTAATTCTCGCCAATGGACTAACTTCAGGCTAAAGAAAAAGTAGGAGAGAAAAAAAATTCCAAACCTGCATTTGCTCCAGGAGCCCGGTCAGGGTCTGCAGCCAGGTCATGGTTTGAATGTACTGCTCCGTGTTCATGATTTTGAGCTCAGATCGTAACTCTGGGATGATGGCACCAGTTCGCCAGCCGTGCTTCAGGGTCAAATCCTGATCGCAAAGGTCACAGAAAGTCCACATCAATCTCAACAGAATTGGAACCATTTCATTACCTTCCCCAGACCCAAGAGGCATTCACTGAATTACTTTTTAATTGTAATGGTTACTAACCAAACCGAATTCAATCAATTACATTTCATTAAAACCAAGTTAGCCCAAGGCTTTGATCGCTGCACCCCAAGGAAATTTCTGTTCTGGAAATAACTGCTATGAGTCATGGCCCCTGCAGAAACCCAGGGCCTGGAATCATTAACCATGGCCTGTAAAACAACAATTAGGTCACGGGCAGAAGGAGTTGGGCAGAGAGGTTACTGAAGGTCTTTATTCAATTCATCCACACGGGGCTAGGGAGATCCCCTTGAGTGTCTGGTGGATTATGGGGAATAACAGGCTATGAAGCTTGGAATGATCATACAACATAAACACCCATGATCACATTTTTACGCAAGTATTATAACCCTATGGCCTGACAACAGACCAGACTATCTCGTGTCCGTTATGTCCTGGAAAATCTAAGATACACAATCACTGCACTAAAAGGTCGTTCATTTTCTCATTTGGCAAGTATTTATCAAGTACCATCTGCCAGGCCCTGTTTTAAAAACTGAGGCTAAAACAGTGAACAAAAACTGATACATTCCTGCCCTCGAGCAAGTAAACACACAATAACACGTGGTCTTAATAAAGTTAAAAATATGAAATCATACTAGATACCTTTCCCACTCACGAGAAATGAAATTATAACAAGAAAACTCACAAGTAATGTGGATATTAAACAACATACTCTTAACCAACGGGTGAAAGAAGAGAACAAGGAAAATCAGGAAATATCTTGAGTCAAATCAAAATGCAAACAGCATGCCCAAACTTACAGGCTGCTGCAAAAGCAGTGCTGAGTGAGATTTACGCTATAAACACTGACATTAACAAAGAAAGGTCTTGCCCTGGCTGGTGGCTCAGTGGACAGGCGCCAGCCTGCAAACCCAAAGGTTGCTGGTTCAATTCCCAGCCAGGGCACATAACCAGGTTACAAGCCAGGTCTCCAGCCAGGTCTCCAGCCAGGTCTCCGGCCAGGTCCATAGCTGGAGGCAAGTGAAAGGCAACCATACATTGATGTTTCTCTCCCTCCCTTCCCTTCTTTCTAAAAATAACAAATTAAGAAAAAAAAAAGAAAGGTCTCAAGTCAGCCTAAGTTTATACCTTAAGGAACTAGAAAACCTAAACTGAAAGCTAGCAAAACAAAACAAACAACAAAAAAAATTAGATTCAAGACAAACAGAGAATAGGAAAAAAAAAAATCAACAAAACCAAGAGTTGGTTCTTCAAAAAGATCAACAAAACTAACAAGCCTTGAACTCAATTAAGAAAAAACAGAGGAAACTCAATTTCGTAAAATCAGAAATGTAAGTGGTGCCATTGCTACTGATTCTATAGAAATAAAAAGAGTAACTAGTCAAGAGACTGAATTAGTAATCAGAAAACTTCCAACCATGGGAATCCCAGAACCAGGGGTCTTCACTGGTGAAGTCTACCAAACATTTAAAGACAAATTGATAGCAATCCCTCTCAAACTCTTCCAAAAACTGAAGAGGAGGAAACACTTCCTAACTCATTCTGAGACTAGCAAATGTAGTTCGGAAAGCTGGTTAAATATGGATGGCCCAACCCCAGCCCCAGTACGTTCTGGGGTGCAGGCTGAAAACATACATTTCTAACAAGGTCCCAGGTGATACTGATGCCACAAGATCGCACTTGAAGAACTACTGCTTTGTGAGTACCTCTCATAATGCTAAGATGTATATACGTGTGTGTGTGTGTGTGCGCGTGCGCCTGCAAGTGCGCACACCTCCTAGAGCCATGTACCCACATGACTTAAGTATCTCATCAAGTGCCTGATGACCCCACTTAGCAAGAGGCAAATGCCCATGAGACCACGCCCCTTTGGAAATGCCGACATCCTACTAGTAGTGCTTTATATTTTTGCTTGACTAAGCACTTTACGTAAATGATCTCATTTCACTCTCTTTACAAATGAGGACATCAGGGCTTGAGGGAAGTGTTCAAAGTTACACAGCTAATAAAAAGAAGAGCTGGGGTAGAAATCCTCAGTTCTCAAATTCTAAGGATTCCTTCAACCCACTGGACAGACGTGGTTACACAGGTGTGTGCAGGGGGCACCTGGGAAAAGCCCCACTACACACAGGTGCTGGAATTGACCTCTACCTGCAAGTAGACATTGTTTCAATTATAGGTTCATCACACAGGTCGTCCTGTGATGCTACTCTGGCTGTTCCAAGGAGCAAGAAAAGCTCATTTTCACTATAACAGCTGTTTTCTAGAAAGGCCAGTTTTGAACTATTTCGAAGCAACAGGCTGGCAACAGAAGCCCTGGCTGATGTCTCTGAACTTTTATGTCACAGAATGTGTTTCTGGCACATTCATTAAAGGAAAAGAACAGAATACTGGCATGTATTTTTTACTGTTATTTAAATGCAACAATTTCTGATAAACTGAGTCAATTGCTAACTTCCATCATTTCCCCCAAAATCTTTTTCATGACTGATCCATTCTGTTCTGTAAAATATGAGATGTTAAAAAAAAAATATATGCTTCGAACCCAAAGGTCACCGGTTCAACTCCTAGCCAGGGCACATAACCAGGTTGCAATCCAGGTCTCCAGCCAGGCCCATAGCTGGAGGCAGGTGAAAGGCAACCATACGTTGATGCTTCTCTCCCTCTCTGCCTCTCTCCTTTCCCCTCTCTCTAAAAAATAATAAATAAAATCTTAAAAAAAAAAAAAAAGTGACCTACTCATTATTTTTATGAAAGCCTGAAAATGGTCTTAAACAAAAGGGAAAGTCCTTAGTAAGAGGGACTAATATGTCCGTCCCCCAACAAAGAACTAGGACAAAAGGCTGCCCCTCACCGCCAGGTCACTGTATATGTGGTCACCGAAATACAGCACTCGGGATCCTCTCCAACCGGTAAGCTTCAAAAACTCATATAAATTGCCCTGTAATAAGGAAAATATAGATATTATACCTGTGACAGATTATACCTGGGTTTAACCCATGCCCCAAAATAACTTATTTTTTTAACTCCAAAAAAGTTATTTCGTCTTTACAATTTATTTTAAATATCAAAATATAAAGGCATGTTGGCATGAAATCTTTCAGGCCTTTTTGTAAGTCAAATGTAGTTTTCAAAAAAGAATCATACTGTATGTACCTCTTTGTAATGATCTGTTTACACTTAATATGCTATGACCATCTTTCCAGGTCAATATTACCTTGCCATGTAATTTCTGTTCCTGACTAGTATACTCCTATGCATATAACTAATTCCCAGATGTTGGACATGTATTTTGTTCTCATTTACTGTATGTATTTGTAAGTATCTCCACTTTCATAGCAGGGTTTTAGCTACATCCTAATCGTTTTTGTGAGGCTAACTTCCTGAAAGTGGAATGGCTGTATTAATGCTAATTTTTCAAGGCCTATAAAATATACTTAATGCCAAATCTAGCAGATTGTTACAAACCCATCAGGACTGTATCATGCAAAAAAAAACCCTACTGTAGTTACACAATAATAGTCAGCAATTCATTTATCCAAACAAACATCTGCAACCCTTATATAATACCAAAATATATTAAAACTGTAGATAAAGCATAGTTTGTCAGGAAATAATTACTAATTTGGTTATCATGCCAGAGATGAAATGCTTCTTAAAAGAGAAATTGCTACTGGTTACCTCAAATGTGATCTATTAAATGCTATATACTATGAAAAGTAATGCTTTAAAACTTCATTTTAAGAAACTGTCCAATCTAAGTCAATTTAAATATTGACTCAATCTTAAATTTTACCACAAAGTCATTAACAGTCCATTGGCCAGAGCGCTCAGAACTGCCCCTGACACGGAGAAGCCTGAATGGAGGCAAGCTGTTTTCGTGATTGCTGACCACACAACGCAAAGGAACCAAAAGATAAACAGGTCATGAGGTACCTGCTTGTAAATCTGGCCTTTCTGCAACTTGTGGATTCTATCCCAGAGTAAGACACCTTTCTCAGTCACCTTTCGGAAAGGCCTAGAAACAGAAACCGGAGACGTTATGACGGGTGGTAGTGCGGCCATCTGCTGTGTGAAACACTACATGGCACTCACGGGGAACACAAAGGGGCTGCCCAGACCTGAGAAAGCCTGGAACCAGCTCCAACACAGTCCCTGGCCCTGGGCCACACCTCCCAATCCGCAGCCTAGCGTCCAAGGAGTACAGTGGACAACTGCAGGGCCAAATATATTTGGAAAACACCATGCCCTATCCTATATACGTCCCTTTTTCAAAAAGTTACCAATGGCTGTGAAAAGCCCTCCTATGAAGAAACTGTCTTTAGCCCTGGCTGGTGTGGCTCAGGAAATTGGTGCCAGCCTGCGAACCCAAAGGTCGCTGGTTCAATTCCCCAGTCAGGGCACGTAACCAGGTTGCAAGGCAGGTCTCCAGCCAGGTCCTCAGCTGGAGGCAGGTGAAAGACAATTATACATTGATGCTTCTCTCCCTTTCTTCCTACCTCCCTGCCCTTCTCTCTGAACATAATGAATAAAAGGAAGGAAGGAAGGAAGGAAGGAAGGAAGGGAGGGAGGGAGGGAGGGAGGGAGGGAAGGAAGGAAGGAAGGAAGGAAGGAGGGAAGGAAGGAAGGGAAAGAAAGAAACTGTCTTTAACCTGGACTTGCCAAGTTTATTTTACTGTACAGAAAATTGGTTGTCTGCAAAAACAAACTCTGTTACACACATACTCCCATGCTTATGGAAATACTACCTTAGTGTATTTATCGAGTTTGTACTTGAAATCCAGGCACTCTAGATATAAAGCCAACCAGAGGACAGGTATACTATTCTATGATGGAAAATGGGAAATAACAGGCCTCATCCCTGGGGTGCTAGTCCAAAGGATAAGGAGTTTGTTTGTCTTCAGTTTTTTTAAGGTAACACTTATTTGAATAGTTTTTCTGATTAGATGAATATAAACTCACAGAAAAAAAAAAAAAAAACCACTGGAAATGTAAAAAAAAAAAAATACAATGGGGAAAAAGAAAATCACCCATAATTCTGGTACCTAGGTATAAGCACATTTCAATAGATGTCTTTTGTCTTCTTACATCCATATCTTTCTCCTTTCTAATGAACATAAAATGAGGATCATTTGTACAGGCTTATATCATTTTTTTTCTCTAAGGTTGTAAGAAATTTCCTGTGTGATTACAGTCTCCATACATCATTTTTTTTACAGCCATAAAGGTCACTGCTTTCTTTTTCAAATACATCATTTTTATGGTTACATCATATCCCTTCAAACGGATATTCCTTTAGATTGTTGCTGACCTCCCATCATTATAAAATAACAAAGAGATGAACACAGGTGGAGGATTATTCAGATCTTACTCCAGGCACCCTGAACAAAGGCAAAATTAAATGGGTGCAGCGAGGGAGAGTGCTATGCTGGACCCCCCCAACAACCAGCCCCCAACACACACAACCAACTCCCTCACAACCGCCTCAACACGTGTGAGGTGTCTATGCACTAATCTCACCCTCCTTGCGATTACTTGCTAGAAGAGTTGAAATCAAAAGCTTTAATGGCAGATGCTTGTGATTTCCAACTGGATTTCACCAAGACAGGCTGTATCTTCAGTCTTCACAGCAGCAAATGAGTAAAATCTAGTGCCCTAGAAAGGCAGATACTCACCTCCGCTTATCATTAAAGAAGTTTGGCTTCTCGGCCTGAACAATGACCACATCAAACAGGTCCCTCCAGTCCTTTCCCACGATGTACCGCATCCCTTTGTCCCTAAACAACACAACAGCCGGGTGAGTCTAACACTGAAGGAATTCACTGGTTTTGCAACGTTTTCTTGTGGATTTCCAACTGCGAAATGCAATACAAGCCGTGGGCTAGAAGCCAGCCGGGAAACGGAACAACTTACACAAAGCTACTGGGGCTGTTGGTGACGAGAAACATCTTCTTGCCATGGTCAGCCAGCTTGGCCAATACTGCCCGCGTCTGCTCAGCGTAGCAGATGTACTTTTCTAAGAGCCAAAGAAAAATTCACACAGAGGTTCAGCAGGACGACACTCAATCTTCAAGTGCTTACTGAGTGGGCCTACAGGCTCAGCGCGGTCCAGGGCACACTGGGGAAGAGAAAGAAGTCCTAAAGGAAGCCTGGTTCAGGGTGGGCTATCAGTGTCCAATGCACCAGTAGCCAAGACCCCGCCTCCTCCAGCTAACGGTAAAATACTAAGGGGCTGCAGCTACCAGCAATTATCCTTCCCAGTCAGGATTATGTCAAGTTCTAAGGCAAAGGGGAGGAAGACGGCTGAGATGCAAGGATGCAGGGTCCTTGCGCAGCACTCAGAAAGGTGTGACAGTGTCTGCCCGGCACCTGCAATGAAAGTAAAACGGCTGCATGATGCCATGGCCGAGGGCAAGCCTGAAACCACCTTCGTGGTCATGCTGAGTACCCACCAATATCTGCTTCGATAGCTCGGTACATGATTCCTTTGATGTGCACGTCTCGAATGGAATCCTGTCAAAAGACACATTTTTAATCAGACACGTATGAACCTGAGGAATGATGCTCATTCATGACAGCGTCCGGCAGCCCAAGCACTGAATGAACTCCCAATTCTGGCCCCTTTATCCTAGGCGGCTCTTTCAACCACCCACAAAGGAGCCTAACAATTCTGTTCCTTCCTCAGAAAAGCAACAGGGACGAAGAACCACAACCTCCGACTGTCGACACAACCTTAACGTCTTTGTACAGGTGGACAGGTTCGTAGTCGATGTTGTTCTTCAGAAAGTACTCGTTCACGCAGGACAGCAGGGTCATCTCCGGCAGCGAGAAGATGTCCATGAACTGCTTCATGGTGTTCCCGTGGGAACTCTGCGGGCAAGGAGCACACTTCACAAACAGGGGCCGACACCCCAGCAGAGCCGAATGGGGCCACTACTGAGCGGGATTCTGGCCAACACCTGGATCCCTCCCCACGAGAAAAGGAAATTCCAACAACAGAAAGTAACAATGTTCACCTTGTTATTGTTCACAGCTGACATCTCACTCTGAGGGTAACTAACACATTCAAGGAAATGCCCCGATTTCCCCTCAAAAGTCTAACCAGCCTCCCTTTCCACTCCGTTCCACTCCCAGCCCACCCTCTCTCTCGCTGGACTCAGAGGAGAACGGAGAAATGGGTCGCTGCTGCCCTTGGAGTGACAGAAAAAGCCGCTGCATTTGCGTTGCTCACATGCCTCTATGTGAACTTGAAAAAGAGCCTTTCCCTGAACGCCTGCATGTTGTAAGTTTACCAGCTGACCAGGCATCTTCCATTGCACTTTGACAATGCAAACAAGAAAATGCATCTAGCTCTGGCTGGTGCGGCTCCATGGATAGGCACCAGCCTGCCAACCCAAGGGTCACTGGTTCGATTCCCAGCCAGGGCACAGAACCAGGTTGCCAGCCAGGTCTCCAGCCAGGTCCGTAGCTGGAGGCAGGTGAAAGGCAACCATACACTGATGTTTCTCTCCCTTTCTTCCTCCCTCCCTGCCCTTCTCTCTAAAAAATAATGAACAAAATTAAAAAAAAAAAAAAAAAAAAAAAAAAAAAAAAAAAAAAAAAAAAAAAAAAGAAAGAAAGAAAAGAAAAGAAAAGAAAAAATAATGCAGAGAGCAAAGAGAACCACAAACATTAGAAAAGCAGAGGTTTCCTGTCAGGCTCAGGGTAACCTGCTGCCCTCAATCTCAAGGGAGGTGACTTAATCCAGAAAATGGGGACACTCAGGGAAGTGGCAGCAAACATGGGTAGGTATAAGGAGGTGTACAGAGCCTTCGCCAGGCGGGGAGGAAAGGGCCAAGGAAGAAGAACCAGGAAAGAACCTAGGGAGCCTGTAAAAGTACTAATCTCGCTCAAACCTCAGGTCTGTCTAAACACAATCCCAGGTTTCCCTGCCAGTTATGGGCAGTCACAGGGTCTAGGGACTCAAGCCTCTCCATCTCTTAGTCTATACTCTGTAAAGGAAACAGACAGGCTACTTTAGGTAAATAAAGCATTTCTCATTACCTTTCCATAGAAGTCACTCATTTGCTCCAAAGGCACGTGGGAACCCTCGTACATTTCAATGACTTCTTCGTCAGGGACAACACTGAGGCCTCTGGAAAAATGACAGATGGCACAGGTGAAGAGCCCAGCCAGCGAGAGCAATGACTGTCACACCTCTAGCAACAGCTGGGGTTTTCCAACCTAGGTGTAAGACATTGTCACAAGGGCGCATGATGTGCCACCAGTAACTGCTACCAATGCCAAGCAGAATGCTGCTACTATTAATACTACAGACATTCCATCAGTAATAAGAGTGGGAAATTAATAGTTCCTATTACATGGCAGCCCCTGTACACCGGATATGATTTCCACAGTCCTTCACCTAATCCCCAGCAATGCTAGGAGAAAGGCACTATTGTTCCTCCCTTTTTCCCACACAGGCAACTGAGGCACAAAAGGTCATGTACCTTCCCCAAGGTCACCAAAGTAGAAGATGGTGAGTCAGGACTGGGTCTCAGGCTTTGTGGCTCATCAACCACTATGTCATACTGCCTCCCTCAACAAGGTGCAAAGCTTTCTAATGCCTTACTTTGGGGTGATTTCCTTTTAAGATTTTATTTTGCAATTTTAGAGAGAGGGGACAGGACTGAAGAAAGAGGAGAGAAACATCAATGTGTGGCTGCCTCTCACATGCCCCCAACCGGTGACCTGGCCCATAGCCACTGGGCCAGGTCACTGGCGTTCAAACCAGTGACCCTTTGGTGTGCAGACTGGCACTCAATCCACTGAGCCACACCAACCAGGGTGGGTTTGGTTTTTTTATGTGTGTGTTTTTTTTTTTTTTTTTTTAATGTTTTTAATACACTAGAGTGAGAAAGGCTTCGTTCTGTCTCCATCATCCTTGTGCCCTCTGATACTCTACTTGAAAAATCAGTGTCCAGATGGAAAAAGCCATGCACATCCTCAGGTGGACTAAACCCCAGGACAATGAGGCAGGAAGCCTGGGCACCACCTCTGAGAGGGGTGACCCAAACACCATGTGACAGTGAAGGCC